>BLKR01001901.1:0-238869 GCA_011170035.1 Teleogryllus occipitalis | reverse complement strand
TGACGAACATCCCCGCCCAGCAATTCCTAGGCGCGTGTCGGGAATTCGCAGATTCGCTCTTGCGAGCTTTGTGATACCTCAGGGCAGTGGCATCTTTTTGGGTGTCGGGAGGAAATCCAAACAAGTATACATAAATCAATTAAACTGGGTTTAATATTCTGAGACCCTTGTAAATGGTTACACTGAGCACACATAAAAGAACGCACAGAACAACGAGAATCAATGGTACTTTTCTCGTTTAATGCATGAAACCTTCATTCATTTCTTTCGCATATTTAACCTGGGAATTCCCGTCGATCAGTTTACACCTGAAATTTACTCCAATTTTTGTTTAACCTGCCCTGTGTCGCCGTGTTTAGATTTGCGATATTTAGTCTCAAAACAAGTTTAACATCAACTTGAGAACATTTACATAATAATCTCAAATAATTTATCGTCACTGTAAATATCATAAACCACACACAATTTTCTATTAATATAAATTCTATTGGCAAATTACTTAAAATAGCAGAAATTTTTAGTTTCTCTACTAGCTCCGAGCGCTATTTTATCTCTGCTTACCAATGTTCCCTTTTAAAGTTCTCTCCGGTCGCGGGGCGGTGACCTATATTTCAGCGCTCTTGCGCTGTTCGCCGTTACCTTCGCTGCTCGCCTCGAAGTCGACCTTAGAGGGACGGCGGCGCACGCCGGCGGTTGTGCGCCAGCGTTCGAAGGGCCTTGCTGCTGCCAGCTGCTCTCGGCTGCGGCGCGTGCCGTTTCACGTCGTGTCCTCGTCTGGCCATTCCTGGCGCCTTCGCCGCTCCCGTCTTCTTCCTCTTCCTCTCACGGCACCTCACCTCCTCGTCTGCTTCTTTCTTGCCCCGTCGTCTCGTTCACGCCCACGTGCGAATGTCCCTTGCACGTCGCAACTAATTGAATAATTGCGTATTTGCTTAATCGGGCGTATGCATCGCACTAGATATCACAGTCTACTCGGCGCTTCTAATCGAACTGCGTCTTCACCATGCAAATTACCGTCCCTTCTTTTCTGACCACTGAATCATTTTTTCGTATCATATTTAATTCGTATCACTTGCTCCAGTACTCGACAGACGACAAATTCTCCTCCGGTAAAAATTCGAATAACGTCGTGGCTATTCGTCCCTCTGACGTCCAAAAACTCCTACTTAATCTCTCGCTGATTTTTTAGGTCGAAGTTGCTGCTCGAACGGCGATCGCAACCAGAAGAAAGAATGTTCGGTCGCCCGCCGTCTTTATATGTCCGCTTTCCTCGTAGGGGTAGCGGCACGTCATCTCCCTACCCCGTCTGACCGCTGATACGCCACATGACTCGCGCCGTGCCGCGGGCATTGCGCGCAACAGTCTTGGAGACGCGCCCCTTTTGAATGGCGCCGCGCTCGCTCCACGTCTACAGCCGTCGTCTGCATGTTACGTGGGCGTTTAGGTCGAACGTGGGCACTCGCATTCGTCATATATATATATATATATATATATATATATATATATATATATATTCTAAAACTCTACAAGTTAGAAATATGATTTAAATCAAGTTATTTCGTTAAGAAGGGTTTAAATTGTATAAGAATGGTTTTAGGAATTGCCCTTCTGTAATACAAGTCTATAATATTCCTCAATCAATAAGACTTTTTTATGCAGATCGCATAGTGCGCAAGATCTAATATCATACCCAGAACATTCTAACTTTTTCTCTAGAAGTTGATAATGATTTGTTAATCAATTATCACATTGTAGAGAAAGCATTTTACCTACCAGATTTTATGGAAACACATACTATTACTATGAATAGTAATTGTAAAGAAAAATAAATAATGTTGAGAACTCAACAAAGTTTTCAGACAACGTAGTACGTTGTCAATTTACGCGGAGGCCAAGGGTGAGCGCAGCGCTCTCCGTCGACCAACGACGCCCTTCTGTGAGGTGTCGACCAACGGAGCGTTAAAGATACGAGCATATGGGTTTTAGGTTTGCGTCTTAATAGTATAATCTGTTTTCACCAGGGGCTTTTAGGTAGATAGGGGGACGGCTCCTACATAAATGAGTATGAAAAAGATTGATACGTGAATAAAACTCGTATCGTAAGCCCTGTACACTGTATCGAAGTAAGTAACTTAAAAGAATTGCCTTGGGTGACCATCCCATCAAATAAATAGCGTTGTTTCCACATCGAAGAGGTAAATTCCATTTATGGTCATGTGCAGATTTCTGAAATCCAGAATTCAATTTCATGCAACTTCATTGTAACCGCTTGTCGCCGGTCACATTTATAACCAACGGAAAATGGAAGCAATAATACCCGACATTAGGCCCTACACGTAGTTTCTACAGTGGCGACGAGATGGCGTAAGTCAGAGAAGGATTTCTGAATGCACTCAGACCGTAGCCAATCAGGAAATTTTCGTGGAAATACGGACGTGGCGTGAACTTGCGTCAAAAAGAGCTCGCTCTTTCTGGTTCGAGACGGCAAGGAGAACGGTTGTCTACGAGTACGCCACATGGTCGACGAGGGACACGCGAAGATTGCGGAACACAAAAGCTTTAATAAAAGGTAATTGACTGAGTACTTTTCATGGATTTACGTACTGTGAATATCGTGAGATTACATGGAATTAGTAAATGAATATTAAACAAGAATGCAATGAATGAAAGAACGACGGCGGTAATAGATCGAAATGAATCTGTAAAACCACGTTGCTGCATTCTTGTTGCTAGAAAAGAGGACTATTGTAACATAGGACATGTTTCTTCTTTGTTACAGCTTTCATATTTTTAATATATTTCATACTTTTCATATATTCTTTATTCTTATTTTTGGGAATTTCACTTTGGAAATCCTATGATGAAATTTTGAAAGTTATGAGAAAGACGGATTATCCAAACAACTAGTTTGACTTTTGCCATTACGAAGTCATAACTTGGAGTTTCGGACTCGCATTCTGAAGCGACCATCGCCTCTGCGAAAGCTGTGGTGAATTTTCGCCTGGGAGACGACTGGGAGACGGTGTTCGGAATATTTCCGTGCGACAGGCCACGCAGGGACCGTTGCAGAAGAACGACGACCTTGAGGCGCGAGGGTCGCGCGACGGGCCAGCTACACAGCGCGGGACCAACTTGCGGAGCTCGCCGGTCGTGAGTTATATAAAAGCAGAAAGAACACTCACTTAATTTCAGTCTGGAAAAAAACGTATGAGATAGGATTATCATTATACTAGCCAAAACGTTGTAATGTGAGCTTCCCTCAAAAACAGACGTTGATCGGGCAAGTTTCTGAGAACATTGGTCTTGCTTGCCAGTGGTTTTATTTTTTTTCGACAGTCGTAACAAGAATCAGATTAAAGTAATTCTTTATGTTTATGATAGAAGTTGTTTGTACAGAATTATTTATTTAGAGTCATATTTTAATGATTCAAATCATTTAAGAGACGTTATGAAACGAAATTTTGTGTTGAAAGGCTATGTAGAAGCCGAAGGTCAAATGTGACTACTGAGTGTAACATAATTAGTGATTTAAAAGGTAGTAGTGAATTTCGAGTATTGTGTGTATGTGTTTTTCTTTTACAGGATGAATATTTGTACTATGATTTGTGTGTCTCATGTGTGATATTCTTTGTGAAGTGTAAATATGTATCCATTGCTTGTTTTCTTGTAAACAGGGATCTGAATTATTATTATTCTAGTGAAAAACTGCAGTTTAGGTAGGGAATTAGCTACCATGATTTTTACAAAAAGTGAGAACATAGGAGGATCTGTGATTTTCATTCAATAGAATACATGTAATTACATTGATGTAAACGGAAAATGTAAAATTTGTTACATTTTGGCGCTCTAGAATATATGTTATTTGTCATTTAAAACTGAAAAATTGTGTTGGTTTGTTAATTGATCAGTAGTTTAACAAAGACGAACCCACTACCAATAGGGAAGTTTATCCGTAAACTGAGATATTCCCAGGGATGCGTGACGGTGTAATCACACGTCGCGAAGTAGGCAAATGACAGATCTACTTTTGTAATCGGTGAGGCTAGAGAGGAGTACGGTTACAATGATGATTAGAAAGTAAACTGGCTCTACTAAAATAGAATCAGAAGTAATTAAAAGATCACTGATTTCCATGAAAAAATTGCTTTCTATCGCGCGTTGTCGATACTCACGTATAATTTTCAAAAAAACTTTTAGAATAAAAAAACGCATATCCTAATTCTAGTGTATACAACAGGGTATCCGTTCTGGACGAGTTGATGAATAATTTAGGCTTTCATAACTTAATTACACAGCAAAAAGATCCGATTGTAATCAGAGATAGTGTTTTTTCGATCGCAACAATTATAAGTATAATCTTTAAGGACGATATTGGTAGAATCATGAATTC
Organism: Teleogryllus occipitalis; assembly: GCA_011170035.1. NCBI lineage: Eukaryota > Metazoa > Arthropoda > Insecta > Orthoptera > Gryllidae > Teleogryllus > Teleogryllus occipitalis. Next base: position 234,479 of record BLKR01001901.1, on the reverse strand, counting down.
ATCATACAGTATAATATATCGAGAAATTAGGGATCTACAATCCACAGAAACAAAGAAATATCTAACATTGGCTCTCCCCACTTCTATTACTAGAGTAGGCACTCAAATCAGGATGTCCAGTGACAAAGAAATCAACATCAACAGTAGAAATATGTGACACAAAATAAACTCAAATTCAATCTGCACGATATATAATGTGAATACTAAAGAAAATCTTAACCGTGTTTTATTTAAGTGCCCAATCTATAGCGTTTAGAGGACCATATCACAATTATGCATTATTATTTCCTAATGGTTAGGTTAATCTAAACTTTGAAAGATCTAAAACTCTGTATTACTTTATTTCATCAATTCTAAAATTACGGGCTTTCATTATAAATGAATAGTTCAAGCTAAATTCCACAAGCACAAATGAAAGACCTTCTTATATCTGTAACGCGTCAAGAATCATTTGATACAGTTTGTTTTGTATATATTTGTATGTTTTGTTGTCTCAATTGTTTGTATCTTATGTAATTTTATTATTTTGTTACTATATTATATGTATTTGTCGTTCTATTTATATTGTATGTTCTGCTAACCTCCTGTTCTATCAGAATTTATTTGTAAGTTATTAATAAGTTATTTGCGCCGTGAGTATACTCGGCAATTTGTAATAGGACAATTCTGTAACTACATCACTAATAAAATTTAAATTGAGTAATATACATGGGTTGAAGCAGAAGTCATGGCAACTATTTTTTTCTAAAGGAAATGTCATCGGATACATTTCTTATTCCATGAAACGAATGCTATTTTAATGTGTGTTCATAACAACAGATGGCTCTGTGAGTGTCGTAGCTGTCAAAAAAGTGCTGTTCTTCTCATCTGGTTTGAATATATATTGGATTTTAAAGTGGTCAATTTCACCAAAATTGCAGCATAAAAATTCTCGTTTTTTTCTCATTAACAAGACGAGTATTCATTAACTTATCAATCGAGGCCTCCAGATATTTTGCGTCACACTTATCTCTTTTAAACTGTGTTACAAGCAATCGTGCGTCATCCTTACACGCTCTTTTATCTCATCATACACAGGCGTTATTTTAATAGTGGTGCAACTCCTTTCTTTAGAAATTGAGTTAACTCCATTTTCAGGTCCGCGCAAGTGTTATACATTCATTTTGAATGTGATAGAACTCCAAGTTCTTTCTGTGGACGAAATTGCGCATCACAATGAAAGTGAATCACAGGAGATTGCAATCTATTTATTTTGAGTGTGGTACAACTCCAGTGGTACAGCCACGTGGATATCTACAAGTCTTGTGATGAGTGGTATCCGAGATATTTATAGCGTCTGCAGTGATACGATGGTAACGAACTTGACCCGAATTTGGTAATAGGAACAACAAAAATAATATAATTATATCTATATTCTATACTAATATATAAAGACAGAAGTGTTGTCTTTCCAACGCGGTAATCTCTGAATCTTACCGAACCAATGCCGATGAAACTATCCTAACTTCCTTTAAAGGTCTGGGGTACTATAGGCTATGATTTACATCCATAAACCGTAATATATCTACAAAATAATTACTTTTCTCGACATTTTTGGCATAGCTTTACATCACAGATTAAAGAGCGCATCAATGTCAGTTAGGTTGCTTTCGTGCGCCACCAGTGGATGATGTCTGAGATCTACTACTGGTTTCATCAATGTCCAGAATTATTACGAGATTCATTGGACTTTGAATAAGGTTATGTAATGTCCCTGTATGAATGGTGGTGATTTGTTAGTTCTGAACATTGGTGGAATATTTGTAAGAAATCGGAAACTAAAGTGGTAAAAATGACAAGGTACATGCATTACCCTTAATCCGTGGTATGTACAAAGTGGCTATAAAACATTGGAGTTTGAATTTGTACAGAAATTCAGGTAGGTTGAGACAGTCCAATGTACAATTATATAGTACAGAATATACAGTTATCTACAATGTATTATATATAGATATCGTATACATTTCTAAACAACCTCTTCTTTTACAGAAATTTGTAAACATTGAATTTCTTGAAACAATGCGAATGTCAAGTTGTCAAAACATATTATACAAGTGCGAATAAATGGGCAGTCTATAAACGTTTTGAAACGGCTATTAAGAGAAGTGCGACTTGCTGAAGTACTCACTCGCACTATTGAAAATAATACTGCAAGGAGGGATGCAAATGTAAATAATTCTCTACGTAGTAGGGTTGCTTTTCAATAGCACTCACAATTTGACTATTTACACAGTTCTCATGTTCAAATTGGTAAAATGTTTGTATGTTTTGGTTTCATCAAGTTGATTTTTTCTTCATTACGTGCAGAAGATTAGTGCAGTAGTATGTAATTAAGCAATGATCACTTACATATTGAGAATAATCTGTGCTATTATTTTGCATTGCAATTGCTTCCAGCACATGAATTGGTTTCTGTTATTCACATTTCAAGATCCTTAATATGTAGCACTTGAGATCAAATAATGAAGCTGATATGGTTTGTCAATTTAAAAGATTGTCAATTTAGTGTGTACCCACAATGTACATGTTGATGGATCAGTATTGTTCTCATGCTTTAATGTTATGATTAATTGATTTACATAAAAAAATAAAGTTTTGTTCTACACGTAGTTTAGAAAAATATAATTTAGTGTAATTTAGATAATATAAATTTAGAGAATTTAGAATAATGTAATTTAGAAAAATATAATTTTTTGTGAAAAAGTGAGCGAGGTAGACCGGAAATTTCCAAATGGAGGTGAAGAGAAGACAGGGCTATCGAAGCGTGGCCGTGCAGAGCATGGCAGGGAGGAGCAGGGCGGAGAAGGAATACAACAGAAGAGATAGTAGGCCCCACCGCAGGGAATAAAAAAATGGAATTCCTCTCCCTGACTAATAATTTACTATAAACCCGAGCAACGCCGGGTGCACCAGCAAGTAATTTATATAAATAAATATTGTTTATATATTTTTATAAGAGAACATTAATGCCAAGTCAAAAGAACTCATCTAGTTTAGCTAAAGAAACAATGAAAAGCAGACGCAGGCGAGTTCAAGAAGATTAACTTGAAGTAAAAATTTGAGCAGAACGATTTGAGACTCAATAGGTGGCGGATGTTTGAGCAAATTCATGAGCAAAATGAATGAGCGGATATCATGAGCAAAATTAATTTTTTTGTTAAATTATTTGAACAAAACGTAAAGTGTCACAGTAGGACTCGGATGTGAAGCCGCGAACGTAAGGAAATTTTTACTAATTAAATTTATTTTCGGAAAAGTGCAAAAGTACGAATTCGCGACGGATTAGATGTCGGAGTAATATTTACGTCGCATGGAGTTTTAAGAACTGAATAATGCAATATGAATTTAAAACTAATAATAATTCAGGTCGTAGAGTGATCGCGAAGAATATCACTCGGTAGACGCAGTCATGGATTTGTAATGGGGTCTTCCAAAATGGAATTTGCGATGTGTTCGCCACCTGGGACCTGGGACGGAGTTTCGACGCAATGCCAAGTGTCCGCGGTTTTCACCAAAATGCAAGTGCTCGAAATTTAAGAATTCTTAAAGACATCCAAGGATAGATGGACAAAGCCAAGAATGTTTTTTAACCTTGGAGTAATTCTTCGTTAACTTTTTTATATTAAAGTCTATAGTCAGTAAGTCGCGTCAGGAGTCGTCAAGAGGACCGCCAGGTAGCATCTCCGCGTACGCGCCTCCTGCTACGCGCTCCTGCCTCACTACCCAGCGGCCAGAATTGGGAAGGAATAAGGATAGGGGTGGGGGTTTAGGACACTTCACAGGCGTTGGACAAGCCCTTGTAAAGCAGCCAAACTCGTTTTGTTGGAACAAATTTCACATGAGAATCGACGGGAATCGAACCCGGACCTCAGTGGTGAAAGGTGAGCGACTTTGCTCTGCGCCGCGAGCAATCTGGGGGGAGGGATCACAGAATTTTTAAAGCGATCACAGAATTCAATTCCCCGTAGCACGTCACATACAGTTTTTAACTGTTTTTGACGTTAAATAAATAAAAAAAGGATCGAGATGGGGGTCGAATGGATCGAGATCGAAATATATATTAAATAAAAATATTTATTTATTTAAATTATTACTAAAACATTTTAAATAATCTAAGGAAACTATTTCTATTTAGCTCTTCGCGACCTATATATTCACAAACGTTCCTTCTCATATGTACCCAAAAATTATGTGATTTTGTGGTCGAAATTCGACATATTTTAATATATTTGTCATTAAGGATCGAGATGGGGATTGAGATCGAAAAAAACTGATCGAGATGGGGGTCATTGACCCAGAAGCTGCGGTACAATACTTGTTACAGGTTGTTTAGAATGATACAGTCCAAATGGTAAATAACCCATTAAATAGTCTCTAATTGTATAGAAACAGTTGTGCAGTAGAAACGATTTTACTTAGAACCTAAACTTTTCTATCGAATTTAATCGTTTAATGTCATCTGGAAATGTGTTGTGTAAATAATTATTGAATGTGAATTTTTTGTAGTGAGCTGTTGATACTGTCACCTGATGAATACGTCAAGTGTTATTGCTATTACTGTGTCAAGTTATAGATATCGACATTTGCTGAAAATATGTTCCCGCCCTTAAGTTAGGAATTTTTGACAGAAAACGCTGATTCGTAAACCAAGAGACAACGTTAAAATTCCTAGATTAATAAAGAGAGGCTCACAAGAACGGCTTGGGTAGGGTTTGCTTATTATTCGTACAATTCGTTTTTGCAATCTAAAAGTCTGGAAGCTATAAGATGTATTTCGTCAGAATATTTTACCATATCTCAGGAGGGAATGAACATACGCGAAATATACACAACGAGCAGTATGAAGACTGCCTGAATTTGAAAGAATTCTGAATGCTTAGCACAATGAACTAAATTTTGTGTTCAATTCATTTAAATGGACGTTCCATTTGAGATTTGACTGAATCGAGAGATCTAAAAAATTTGCTACTTTAACATCAGTCAATAGCAGGCACATCGTATATTTTCAAATGAGTACAGAATTGTTTATTTGAAATGGAAAACTGCATTGAAACAGTTTTCTTTTCATTTAGTATTAATGTGTTATCACGTAACAAAATCGAAACTCTGATATTGTACGATTTACGTTTTGTTTATTGCAAGTAATATTATAATAATCCGCAAAGAGATCTGTACATAACATATTTAATAACATGAGACATTTCAGAGCAATGACTTTGCAGCAACACTCAGATTATTTTATATAAATAGAAATTTTTGGGAGGTACTTGTCAATTTTAGTTTCAATGTTGCAATCTATGAGAATTAGTGTAACTCTCTTCAATGAAAGGTTAAGAAGACTACTGACACCCTAAACAGTTAATCACTGAACTGGGTTGTCTGTGTTAGAGCAGAGAGTATTATATGTTAGGGGGATTTCTCCATGATTACAAAGTTGATTATGGGCAGAGGTTAAAGTGTACTTATTTGATAGATTTCATAAACATAAATTCTGTCAAACCAGCAGAAGAGTGATTAACCTTAATAAAATATAAGTACACCAACTATCAATTATTGACTTGATTATTGTTAAATTGATTTAATTGAAAAAAATAAATTCATGACAATCAAGGATGTCAAAGACTGACTTGCAAATAAACATTTGTCATAAGCAATGAAAGAAAAATTGTAATGTGCAAATGTCTCACTTGTGAAACAATTGCATTATTTTTAATAATTATTATTTCTTTTAATATTGTTTTCAATGAAAATAATAAAGTTATCTGATTTCAATACCAATGTAAAATTAAAAAACCAAAGAATAACATCAAAATTAAATTCACTGACTGCAATGTCATTTATATGAATTACATTGCCTTACTGCTTTTGACAATGTAATATAGCAAAGTCTCGCAAACTATCACTTCTCTGAAAAAAACAAACAAACGCGATTATACTACAAAAGTGTTATCATATTGCTAAGACCTACAAATATTGACGAGGAAGGGAAGATAAAACATATCTTAAACAATACTTCTTAAAAACAATGACATGACAGTTGCATCAGTCAACACTATCTGGTGAGTGACTTAAGAATAATAATTTTCATTCTTATACTAAACTTCCTTCATCCTTCTTGAACTACAGAACAACACATTTAACAAGGATAACTCACCGAGGAATTCCAACCTGAATCTTCATAAGAGTCAACGGGTTCTTCTTTTACCTGAAAGTATGAAAAAGACGATAGCAACGATTTTAAATACCAATCTCTAAGCAATCTGAGCAACATAACCTTATGAATGACAATAAATTCACAAGAAATTATTCTATCCAAATATTGTAAACTATCACAATTTATAAAATCTAATCTACTAAGATATGCGAACATTAAACTATGGCTTGTCTTACCTCCTCTACTTTAATAATACTTTCTACTAAAAGTTCCAGTCCGTCCATTGTCAGATGATGTTTTGTTATACGACGAAGCAATAAATTTATTACTTCCTGACCACCTGGTTTATCAAAAACAAACTCATAATCCACTTTATATGATACCACCAGGATACCGCTTGGAGCGCTACACATGGATTTTTCTAACGAGGCAGCTGAGGGTCATATCTTCAAGATGGAATATGGCACGTCTTTTCGCGTCTTTCTCCGTCGTGTCGCTTGATCTGCAGCACTGCTTGATACGGTCGCGATCATGCAACATCTTGAGGCAGGCTCGAGAAAGACGCGAAAAGCCGTGCCATATTCCATCTTGGAGATTCTACCCTCAGCTGCCTCGTTAGAAAAAACCCTTGCATGGATTCCGGGAGGGGGGGCTCATGCACATGGTGTCCAACTTCAGCCAATGAGCTTCAGACACCAGTTGGCGTCACAATATTAGCGGGAATTTTAAATCCAGCCAGATACCAAAATTATCACCTCGTTAGAAGGCATTGAAACAGATTTATGAAACAGTTCTTTTAAACATTTCATCTTGCACACCTTCATTGTGTTATTTTTGGTTGGTTACCGTTGAAAATTGTCACTTTCTACCACTTTCAAATTGTTTATCAACACTTCTCGATCTCCATGCAACATGCCGGCCAGCGTCTGGTCTGGCCATGGTGGAAATAACAAGGTGTAGCGGTGCGCATGCCGCCGACTATGGACCAATAATATTATATCCCACCAACTGTGCGCCAAATTCAAATTATCTACGCAGGCGCGGACATTTGAAAATTATTTAAAATAACGATATTTGTTATTAAAATTACTCGTTTAATTTTGTGAAGACCTTCAATATTAGTTCATTGGTGATATTCATGAAACGCTCGCAGTTTAAATATTTCAGGTCTTGTATACAAAAAGTGTGAACAAATACAATGACCTGACCTAACCTACAATATTTGGCCACGTTATTATAATCACTTTTCTATTTAAACTTATGTTTTCTACTATTTGGGGGGATGTGTTCCACACGTTTGTCACTCACTATTTATGGGCGTTTTGAGACAATTTGTCCCTGAATAAGTACTGAAGAAATAATCTGAAGGTACAAAAATAATCTTGCTTCTTGCAATGTGCAACATTGTGTCACATTTACTTTTGAAAGAGTTGTATCTTCCAGTAAATCTAATTTGCCGTTTTTATGTAGTCAGGGAAAATATAATGGTGTACTTCCTTTTTTCTTTTTTTAAAGATTTGTCATGAGAGGAATCAATGGGCGGTATTGAGTTCGGTCTAACTTTCATATCGAAGATAACTAGAATAATAACAATAATTAATACCAAAATTACAAGACAATCAGCAGAAATATTAACTTATTTTTGTTAAAGAAATGTGATACGATTTCCTAAATGCCAAGTACAGAAGATGAATGACAGCTATTTTTTGTTCGTGATTTTTGAGTTATTATAGGCTACTATATGTGGCCAGGTATAGTAAACACTCAATTTTACTTTTATTTCTATTTTTATAATTCCTCTACATAGTTTCAGATTTGCTTTGATGATTGGTAAGAACGCAAAAAGATGTGAATGACAACTATTGAATTTTAGTGGATAGGACTACTCTACGAAAATCTGTCATATACTTCATAGATTGGCAAGTTATTTAATAATATTAAATATAATTCTATGTTGATGCTATTTATTACTTTATAAAATTTTTGAAATGTTTCAAGTATCCGCAAAGAACATAGAGCAGAAAAAACATATTGTAATAAGGCTTTACACCTGTTTCTAACCATTTTATCAAGGTGGAAATAACCACCATGCAATTTAATATATAATTCATGAACATATAGTATTTGTAATAATTACAATAAAAATTAGGAATCACTTAACAAGGACTCAAAGACAGTATTCAATTGGTGATATTCATGAATTTATTTGTTCACAAATTTTCAGAAATATTTCAACTGTCTAGAGAGAATTTATACAAATGTAATAATTAAATTAAAATTGGATATTTTTGAATGCTCAAGTAGACAAAATTTCACCTCATTTTAACTCTTATTTAAAGTGGTAAGACCAAAAAGGAAAGCAGACCTTAAAGGATTAATAGGAATGAATCAAATACAAATATTTATAACCATTCAAAAAAAATTTATTTTAAAAATTCACCATGTTACATTTACAAAAAACAAATCACATTTAAATATGTCAATGGCTGCTCAGAATGTATACAAAGAAACATCAAATATAAAAGAATCAAAAGTGGCTAAAAATGTAATACATCAAATCTGATAAAATATAGAAAACATATTGGTTTTAACTTTTACGTAAAGTACGTTATGAATGCAAATGAAAGTTAACCTTAATGGATCAAGAGGAATATAACAATTTACAAAAAACATTTTTATTTATACCTCAGAATTTCTCCGTAATGAAGACACAAGCTCCTCATATGCAAAGAGAGGTGTCCTCTCACTACAAGATAACAATAAAATTATGTATTCTATTATCATATCTTCTCTATTACTAAAGGTATTTAAAATTAAATTATTATGAATAATAATCACAAGTAGTTCAAGTGTATAATAAATAATACTATTCTCTTACCCAGACTTTTCACTTGATTTTCTTGCCAACATTAAGCATTTTGTTGGTACAGATCCAGCAACTAAACGTTTGTTCCCAGGCATCTGCAGTGAATTGTAGTTTTTAAAGCATACACTCTCAAAGTGCTGTTGGCACACTCTACCTGCAAAGTTTACATTACACTTTTTGAGTTCATTAATTACATACATACTATATTATACATTTTGTTAATTATTACACATGCACATAATAAATTTCAGTACATTAAAATACAAAGTTTTGAAAGTTTTTATAAGTTAAATTCATTTCTTTATTACTTGAAAATTGATGTATGGATTTCTTTTGTGTTTTAAGAGACAATACAATCAAATTATTGTATGGCTAAGATTTAGTAAAATAATTTAAACCAATAAAAATTTCCTGCAGTTTTTGTAACCGAAACAAAGTATGATATGTAAAATTTTTGGACATTTTTTACATGTTAGAACAATTTATACATGTTAATAATCTTCATTCTCTAAAACTGACCATTTACAATTAAATATTTCACATTTTCATTTCTTTCATCAACAATAACAATTTATCTCAAACACAAAATATAAAAGAATATACAGTCCCTGTCCAGATTATATTCACATATGTACATTCAATAAAGCTATTATAACCACAGAATATTCTATGAAGCTATTATATATTGAACTAAACTGAAGCCACTGGATTTTAATTATTCAAAACGTTTTGAAATTTACCATGATCTGCTTTAAAAGTTTCTTCATTCCTCCCACAAGCTTCCATCCACACCTTTCGTAATTGGGGCTCTTTTGGGAAGCGGAAATATGTATATTTTCCACCACCTATTGTCCCAGTCCTATTAGGACAATTTTTAACACAGCAGTTTGGCATCTTGAACTCCACATGAAAATAATTTACATTTTCTTAGTATAACACAACAAAATTTTGGTAATAAACAAGTGATTAAATATAAGGCATTATAGGAATGTGATGTATGCTTTTGTAATTATTAAAGCCAAGTCACATACAATACATAATTGTAATAACTTGCACCACAAATCCACAACATACCTTTCCCACGCCAACAAAACCACGATCTTCCACTGCTTTCGCACTGCCTTGCCAAACACGTCCTATCTCCTTCGCAAACGGAAAGCAAATGAACACGTACGCCAGCCGTTTTCGCTTCATCCGTGGGTTAAAACGTGATTGGCTGCTACTGCGCATCCTCCGGAGCGCGACACCTTGTTATTTCCACCATGGGTCCATCCATCTTCTCTTCGGTCTTCCTATGCTCCTTTTTCCTCTTGGCTTGTATTTCAGAATCTGGTTTGGCATTCGCGTTTTCCATTCTGTCTATGTGGTCTCTCCATGCTTTCCTATATTCGTCAATTTTTTCATTTAGATTATAAATTCCGAGGTAGTTGCGTATCTCTTCATTACGAATCCTGTCTTTCCTTGTGACACCAATAAAACCTCTTAAAAACTTCATTTCGGCAGTCTGAATCCTGCTTCTAATTTTTGTATCCATAGTCCAAATTTCACATCCATATAGACCACAAGGAACTGCTAAGGTTTTATAAAATTTCATGAGTGTATCATTCCTGACTTTACTTTTCAGTGTCCTCCTAATAGTTCCACACATTCTGTTAAATTTTTCAATTTTCTTATCAGCATCTATTTCTCCTTTGAAAGACTGATCACAACCTAGGAACTTGAATGAACTTACTTGTTCGATGTTTTGGTTGTTAACCACTAACTTGCATCTAGCTAGATATTTCCCTTGGAATGCCATTGACTTAGTTTTTTGAACAGACATAGCATCTAAACATATTGCGGATAAAATATTAGAAGCTGACCAAGGCAAGAAAACATTACTTTCCACACAGGCACGGAGCCAGGGGAGGGGCTCGAGGGGCCCTCCCCGAAATCTTAATCTTTTTTGCTTGTTTTTTCATTCATTACTTATTTATTAGTTTAAATTTATCCAAATATATCGACATGTATAAAAGTAGATTAAAATTCTACTAATTAAAACACTGACGCTGCTTAAATATTTTTAAATTGTTTGAATCGCGCGCTAAACAATTGTGTTGAAAGATGACTAAAAACAGATATGCAAAAATACTAGATGAAGGTATCAGCTGATGTTGTAACAACATTGTCTATAGTGTGACATATTTTACTTTACGCCATTTCGTTTTTATCAGTGTTACTCGCATTTTGAAAGCAATTGAAATGAAACGATCCAAAACCTCATCGAGTCAATTAAGCATCACTTCTTTTTTTTAAGAAATATAAAGTTGACTTAGATTCTAATGGTAAGTAGAGGCTACGATTTTAGTTTTTGTATTGAAAGCTTTTCCTGTTTGATTGGCCAATTTTGTAAATAGAAAATAATATGTTTGCATATAAAACTTCACATTTTTATGTAAGTAATATTATGTTCAGATAAGAAAATTCTGCTATTAAAATATTTTTAGAACAAAAAGTATAATAAATCATATTTACAAGTTTTAACTCACGATTTGGAACATGTAATCTTAATTTTAAATTTTACATCCAGACTTAGAAAGTGAAAATGAGAATTTGATGTAAAATTTACTTTTAAGTCAAAACTAAAATAAACTATTCTAATATACAATTTTTATATTTATACACAGAGAAAGAAGCTATAATTATTTTTTTATAATATCTGCCAAAAAAGTAGTATATTAGCCTTTTGCGCTCCTATGCCGAGTGGGGCTCGATATCAAGATTTTTGTTTTCCGTTCCGATGTCGAGTCCGAGTCCCAATCGACACGGCTTTTTTGTGCGTTTCGCGTATCTTAATGGTCCTTTCGTCTCAACACCCCGTTTTGTCTGTCAGATAGTGGCATCTAAAGAATAGTTTATTAATTAGATAGTGAATTTATCTTCGTGGAAGCGTTTAATAATACGCATTTTGTTGATATTATGTAATAACTTTAATTTTCGCAATTGCTTGTTCTTCGCGTGTTGCGGAGGAAATTTTACAAGCGGCTTGTTTTGCTGTTTAGTACTAAAAAAAATAATGTCACGTCAGTTATGATAAGGACATCGAGTCAAGAAGAAATCACAAAACGAAATATGATCATTGATCACACATCATAATTTTGCGTTGATAGGTCCGATCACTTTCTATCAAGCTACGACCTTGTGGTGCAGTAAATTATATTTTTTGTTGTTGGATGTTGCAATGGTAAACAATTATCTATTGAACAAATATAATTGCAACACCAACAATATCAGTGTTTTTTCACACAAATCGTTTCGCAGAAATGTTTTCTAACTTAGTGGAGGAAGAGCGAAGGGGAAGTCGGAAACGGTGGTACCGATAAACTTCGATTGATGAAAGCCTCAAGAGAAAATTAAACGTAAAAAACAAATTTTCAGGAAATTACAATAGGACAGTGGTGTGTGATCACACGGGAAGAAAGGAGAAAGGAAAGAAGCTGTATTTTTCTATGAAACATGTTCCACAGGCAGCATTACACCATTCTTTGCATCATGGTTACATCTAGAAGAATTCATGAAAATATATATCACACACATGAAATTAGTTTTAAACATGCAAAGCCGTAAAAATCCAAGGAACTTTCAAACAATTGAGAATTAGTTTTTAATTAAACATGTCAATGATATACCAAATCTCGATCACATTACTCAGTCGACCGCGCTTCGCGGCCGGCGCACGAAATTTCTTCGAGTTCTTGGGGACGCAGCACAAAGGGTTAGAGTAGAATGGAATAAGAAAGCGATTTCCATTATTTTTGTAAATTAAATATAATACAATACTAAACAGACTTGGTAAAAATATTAAAGAATAAATTTGTCGCCAAGGGGCAAAATTATCGAGATTAAATATAAATATATATATATATATATATATATATATATATATATATATATATATATATATATATATATATATATAATTCCATAAAATGCAAATTTTACAGCATGATAATATTTTTACAAAAATTGATTTTTACCCCACTTTACTCTTTTTAAGGAATTCTAGCGAATCCTGCTTTACTCAATCAAAAAAAAAATACTGTAGTAAAAAGTAAATATCAAAATATTTCCAATAATTTACTGCGAACTGTTCAATAATTAAATTTTATTTATAACAAAAATTCAATCTAATTTAGTTTTAGATTTTTATTATGTATTTGTTTTCTCTGTTAGCAGATTCATCAGACAGTAATGCCTTTAATAGCAGTATTGAACCAGGAGAAGCAACTAAAATTGCATATTGTCCGGCGAATAGCAGTGATATTTCTGATGAACACGGTTTAATGAATGCAGTGACATCTGAAACTGAATTTGAGATGAACTCGATGGCAAAAGGAGCAGCAGAATTGTGGAATGATTGCTTCGACATCGGGAACGTAAAGAGTGATCAACTGAAAGTCTTAGATGATAAGATGAAAAAGAAAATCCTTACTTCTGTTTTGGGTCCTAAACAACCATTTGTATTTCCAGTCACTGCAGGCAAGAAGCAAAACAGAAGTTTCCAAGAAAAGTGGATAACTAATTCCAAAACTGGGTTTCCATTTCTTGCTTATTCGAAAGCAGAGGATGGAGTTTATTGCAAAATCTGCTGTTTGTTTTTTCATGAAGGAATAGGAAAAGGTGGTCATGAAAATACAGGGAAATTAGTCACCAGCCCCTTCAGAGATTGGAAAAAAAGCAAAGGAAGCTTGCACAAAGCATACGAGTAGGCAATATCACAAACACTGTGTTATGATGGCAGAGGCATTTCTCAAAGTTTCAGCAGGAAAATGTTCAGACATCGCGTCTCAATTAGATACTCAAAGAGCTATAGAAAAGGAAGAAAACCGGCTATTCGACCAATAATATAGAAGGATTTTCCTAAGGATGAGCGCCAAAGTGACAGTTCGCGTAACAAGTGAACATCACATGTAATTCAGAGGAGTATCCCTCCGCCACGACAGCTGTTCAGCCACGTATCTTCGTAAAGTATTTGGAAACATCAGTATACAGAAGCTCAAGAATTTTGCTGAGGTATATGCACGTACGCGAGTCCGGGAAATATTTAAATTTAATTACGTATGTGGAAAATCTCTTAACATGCTCTCATAAACAGTAAAAGAAAACTGCCACGAATGTAAATAGAAAGAAAAATTATTTTAAGCCGGAAACACGTGCACCGGTAAGCCTCTCGCATTCAGGTCTCTGTTTTAACATAAACACAAAAAGTAATTGTAATGTAATGTTTATAGAAAAAAGAATTTTTACAGAAGAGCACATAACACTGCACTTCCTAATTTCAATTATTTCTCGCGGCGCACTATATTTTTTTTCGGACGAGGACATCACAAAAGGAAGCGTCGAAGTCATTTACAAGTTAGCCAACTGCAAACGAACGAATGCAGGGAGTCTAATGGGCTTGCGGGCACAAAAACCACAGAACCTTTAAGTAATGTTGCCAGCACTAGCTGTCACTTTCGCTCATCCTTAGGAAAATCGTTCTATAGAAACAATTCTATTTTGCGCAGGACAAGAACTACCTCTCAGAGGTGATTGGGACAGTGGACCTCTTGTTCTAGAAAAGCCTGCAAAAAATATGGCAAATTTCGAGCTCTGTTGCGATTCAGAGCAAATTCTGGCGATGAAGATATGAGGAAGCACGTCGTCAACAGCCGCAAAAATGCCACGTATTTGAGTCCGGATGCACAAAATGAAATAATTCGGATATGTTCGCAAATAGTTACTGAAGAGATAATCAAGAAAGTAAACAATGCAAGTTGTTTTACTTTCCTTGCTGACGAAACCATGGATGAATCAGGCACATAACAATTTTCGATCTGTATTAGATATGTAGACACAGAAAAATATTTACAAACTCCAATAATACGCAAAGATTGTATAAGACTTCTTCCAATTCACGACCAGTCTTCTGAAAATCTAACCAATGTGATTTTGAAGCGCTGTGATGAGCTAGGTCTTGATGTGTCCAAGTGTGTTGGGCAAGGATATGATGGTGCAGCACGATGGCAGGTCACATTAGTGGTGTCCAGTCTAGAATCAGGCAACAGTACCCGAATGCAAGATACGTTCATTGTGCAAGCCATCGCTTAAACCTTGCGTTATCTAATACAATGTCAATTTCTATGGTTAAGAATTGCCTTGGTATGGTAAAGGAAGTAGTGAATCTCTTTCGTAATCAGCCATTCGCAAATAAAATCCTTCAGGCTGTGATTTCTACATATGCGCCAGAGAGTAAGAAAATAAGACTTCTCCGTCTTTGAGAAACCAGATTCATCGAAAGACATGACAATGTCTTAACATTCGTCGAACTCTTCAAACTGTATTTGCATTAGTTTGGCAGACATTTCTAAGGAAACGCGGACAATTTCTTCAACGGCCTCAACTTTACTGGCAGCTACAGAAAAAGGTGAATTTCTGTTTAGTCTTTTCGTTTGTGAGAAACTTTTCAGTCTTACTTTACCACTGTCTGTGCTTCTTCTTCAAGAAAAATCTCTCAATCTAGTATCAGCCCAGCAACATGCGAAAGAGATTCTCTGGACTTTAAGAAAACACTGTAAAGACGCCGACAAAATCTTTAAAGAAATTTTCAACTCTGCATCGCAGCTTTTAGATGAAATGATTAAAACAGGCATGAAACTTCCACGACTTATAACGAAGCAGACAAAGTGCTCAAATCCACAAGTTGATTCGGTTGAGAGTTATTACAGAGTGACAGTCTTCATCCCTTGTCTTGAGAGTTTGATTCAAAATTTAACAGACAGATTTACTTAAAATGAAGATATTCTTCTCAGTTTTCAGGTGCTTCTTCCAGGCTTCGCTTCCATCCATGGAATGAACAAGTTGGAAAATTTAGCTCCATACTTTGATAATAGAACATCATTCTCTGCTGTAAAAGCTGAGTACGAACTATGGTGTAAAAAAGCTTCCACCATAGATGCTAATCTCGAGGTGCTCAACTTCTTTTTCTCAAAAAACATTCCAAATTTTATCTTTAAGTGATTTACACATATGTAATAAGGGTCAGTAAAACATATAGTGCTAGTCCCATTTTCTGGTATTGCTGTTTTTTTTTTCGAAAATTGCAAAAAATAAATCAAAACTACAAAATTGAAGAAAGCGATCACTAACTCAAAACGTCTGTTGCACAAAATTAGCTCATTAAAATAGGTCACTTACAACCATTGCTAATCATTACCAACTCCGGGCCACAAGAAAAATTGAATGAATGGAATGAAAAATAATTTAATTTTAATTATAATTTAGTATTGAAAATGACAATATTAATTCTATTTTTACTTCCTCGCACTTTCACTTTTCTACAATTTGTTTTCTCAATATATCGATGCATTTTTTCAAGCAATCCGCAAAGTTTCATTGAAATTTGCGCAACAGTACCGCAATCAATATTTAAGCAGCTCATTGAACGTCGTTTTGAACGTCGCGATAGTGGCGGTTGTATGATACAGCTGTTATTTAGTGGCGCTTTTGTTTTCAAATTAACCTTTTAGAAATGATTCGAAAACTATTTGATCCAAATTTTTTGTCGCGGTTTTCTCTCGAGAAATAGTGCTGACAATAGCATTATTTTTACCGCGTAACTCCTTGGTCGAGAGTCAGTAGTTTCGTTTGCGATGAATTCCGCAGCAGTTTTTCTATAAATGACTCCTTAGAATGCCCTGTAGGGTATGTTATATAACATTTAATATCATCTGTTCCCTAAAAAAATTACTGCGTATTGAATAAAAGTAAAATGTACTTTAACCGTAAAACTTTTTCAATAACTTAAAGAAACCTATGCCCACGAAAGTTTTTCCATAACAGCCTGTACTAATTAAAACTTCTTTTATTAAAAAATATATCGGTATGGGACAAATTGTTTTTACCATCTTGAAGAATAGAGATTTTACTTTCATTTAAAGTATTTTTTGGGAGTACTTCACCATGGTCGATCTAACGAACATACTACCTTAAAGTTTTGCGCTTCGTTTGAGGTGGTGCCATATATAAAAAAGCGGCAATAAATTAACTTAATATTACACATCATGGAATATTAGTAATTTAATTAGTTGGATAGTATTAGAGTTATTTATCAACTGTGTATGATATACTACGACTAACCGATAAACAAGTTGAAATCTAAATAAAGATGGAAATATGGATATGATATAAATAAAGATATAAAATAAATAAGCGTTGTGGCCAAGAAATGATATTATTCGACAAGCAAATGTACATAGTTTTGACAATGCTGCACTGACAACAGTGCGTTGGTGGTGGCAGTGCGTAGAAAGCAAAATAGACACAAAATCCTTAATTTTTATTTTTCAGATTATAGCTACCTTAATTGAAAATTGTTCTTTCTTGTAAACATTGACGATTGCGCATGAATGCCATGCAGAGCAATTATTTGAAACATGTGTCTCCTTAGAAAATGTCCATGATTATGTCAGAGAAACATTACATTTTTAAATGAAGATGGAGAGTAGGATTTTCTACTTGTCCTCTCTAACATAAATATCCAGATTTGTGTAAATATAAAACATTTCAAATATATTTTCAGAAGTATGTTTTAATTCTATGTTTACAGGGAATAGTGATTATGTTGTTCCCTAATTTGTGAACGTCTCTTATTTCAATCATATTTATTGAGGCTGCAAAACAGCTTCATCGGAGTTTTGGGGATAGTCACAGACGAGCGAATCGGGTTGCCCACAAGCGTGGCCGCAGTTTCCGTGCTTGGCACAAGGGTCCATCCATTTTAAGTGGTCCAGCACTGGTCGCTCGACCATCTCGAAAAAAATTCATATTTTGTACATAAATTTCCTTATGTTTTGGCTGTTCAAAGCATCATTCATTTATTTTTATTGTATCTGGTTTAAAAATGGCGGCCATTTTTGTTTTACGCCGTGCGCCATTTTTCGCTTTTGTAGAGGTTTACTCTTTTGAAAATTATTCACCTCTGTGTTGTTCTAACATTCTAGAATAAAAGGCATTGGATTCGGTATACTCTGGCCTACAAATCGAATTATTACAAATCTCCCTTCTATGTTTTTATTTGAGAAATATTTGCAACCAAATCTATGGAACGGAAATGAACCAAGTTCGATTTTCAGAGGGTAATTTCCCAAAGAAAGAATAGAATCTCAGACTTAATTTTTTCTGTGTTTTTATACATAGCAGTATAGTTACGTTTTGTAAAATATCATTGGTAAGTAACGTACCCCCTCTTACAATTACACCCTCTTAAAAATGGGAATTTTCAATTTTTTTCAAATTTTCAATTGTATTATCTCTGTTGGGGGACCAGATAAAAATATGAAAATTGTACACATAGTAGATCGCTACAATACAAAACTTCAATAAAAATTTCAACTTTTATATTTAACTCAAAGTAATTTAAAAAAAATTGTAAACTTTCGAAACAATAGGCTTCATTTCTACATTGAGGATACGTTGTGACAACTAGTAATCATATTATTTTGAAGCTGTTTTAAGATAAAATCCATTTTGATTTAAATTAATTAATTATACTTTATTATTAATAAACATAAAAGTTGCGTAATCTATTTTGAATATTACTTTACTTTAAAACAAACTTACATCTTAACATCTACGTTTGTAATTAAAAATATGATTATTTTATGTCAAAAACTGAACCGGATAATATAAAAATAATTTATAAAAGATAAAAAATAAATACATTTAGTGTTTTGTTTATTTTTTGGCGTTTAGATTGCCAAATGCATACCCTTTGCTCTTAATGAGCGCCAAGGAATTGTTATAAATGATAGAATTTCAAGTACGGCGCCAAATGTTTTAATTAATTTTGGCCGCCTATGTGCCAACAATATTAGAGAATAAATACTGAACGACATGAAAAATTATATGGGGAGTATCGATTTTCCATATATATATCCAATCCATATTCCATGCATTGAACATTTCCGTTTTTTCCTACTTTTCTACAGGGCTACCTTGTATAAAAGTTGATAAAGTCGCAAGGGTTCAGCTAGTCGAAAATTATTTTTGAATCTGTCCTACACCTTCACTATCAAAACCACTAAGCTATAAAGTCAAGTCAAAAGATTTCTCTCTCATTGCAATTTTCCACTCAATTGAATGGCAATTTTCCACTCAATGAAACTAGTGGTGCTAAACAGCACATACGTTCTCGCATTATTTCTAAATTTGCAAATTTCAAAAATTCAAAGACCAACGACAATTAGATCCGCGCTATTCTTTTAAAAGTTTCTTCTTCTATCCTTGAAAAAAATTAAAGAAAATCTTTGGAAGATTTTTGAGAAAATAATTTGTACAGAAATTGCATAAATGTCTAGCACAAGTCACGAAAAACGTTTTTTCCAAAAGAATTGACAATGACCTTTTTTAAAGAGCTGATTTTTACAAAAGTCTTTGTCTCCACCAATTTCTTAGTTTTGAAATGATGACTTTTTGCAATTTTCGAAAACACGAAGAGTTCACCGAAAATGGGAAAGCCCTTATTTTGATTGCCCCGAGGAGAAATTTTAAAGAAAAAAATTGGAGTGGTTGTTGAGAAAATATTGTTAAATTTTTTAAAAATTGCCTAAACCGTGTAAAATTACACGAAAACTTTTCATATTTTCGAAAAATATAATATGATCTTATTTCAAGATGTCTTTAGGAAAGATTTCATCAAAGAAACGAATCTCTATCAGTAAGTATACTGGGAGTTTTTTAATGTGGCATCTGTGGGAAGTCTCTCCAAGATGTAATCCAGTAGGACTTTTTGCGTCTTTCTTGGTCCTGCCGCAAGATGTCGCGTGATCGCGACCGTATTAAGCAGTGCTGCAGATCAAGCGACTCTAGCGGCAGGACTGAGAATGACACAAAAAGTCGTGCCGAATTCTATCTTGGAGCTACTACCGTCAGCTTCCACGTTAGAAAAAACAAGTAAAGCGTTTTCAAGCGGTTAGGAGATTAGCGAAGCCTTGAGGAAGATATTAGATATAATTAATCGGTGGTTGAAGAATACAGAACAGTATTTTTCGCAGAAACGGAGCAAGTAACAGTTTGCCGATTGATTAGCCATTTCCATTTTGTTGAAACATAAAGTGTTCTTATTTTAAATTACCTCAAAAATGAGGAGAACGGATAGCGACGTGGAGCAAAAGGAAAGCAGTGGTAGCTGAACTAATTTGGAAATATTCACGATCGCGAGTGCATACATTGTTGTGGGATGGAAGTTCATTAGATACCATTTCGAAAAATCAGGTTTTTCAACGAAAATGTGATTTATGCCTTTCATTACTCTACGCTAATCAAGGGCAAAATTTCATCAAAAAATGTTGTTCTATTTACTTTCAAATTTTGAAAATGTCTCAGGGGATTCATGCAAAGTACCTCCAAAAATTAAAATATGTTTCAAAGTAGCGCGAAATCAGCCGCGTCGATGCGGGAATATCAATTTTGGTGAAAATCCTGCTTACGGTTCAGCCGGTAGCGTTGTTTATTGATAGATGGACATATATTTTGCCGTCAATCAATGTTTTGAACTTAAGGACCCACAAAACATTGATTCTGACTGCAAAACGTGTTAGAGAAAGAAATTAAATGTATATAGGTACATCGTTACTTTGGCTCGGCAATAAGAAGATTCTGTCGAAAATTCGCCGATGTTCCTGCATCATTACAACTTTCTCTAGACTGCGCAAGCAATAGCAAATAAACTAGTACTTGCTACGATAGCACACACTTTCTCGCATTATTTCTAAATTTAGTTTTCGAAAATTTAGATCGTTTATCGACAGTGCGACTCGCGCCAGTTTTTTAAGCGTCTCTTCTATCACTGAAAAAAATTTAAAGGAAAAATTTGGAGCGTTTTTTGAGGAAATATTTCTTATAAACTGCAATAATTTTAATTCCAAATTATGCAAAAAACCACTCGTTTATTCGATGAGCTTTACACGACCATTTTCCAAGAGCTGATTTTTGACTCATTATGGCAAAGACTCTTTTTGGCAAAAAAACTCTATGTTAAATTTTGTAGTTTTGAAATGATAAATTGTGACAATTTTCGAAAACACGGAGAGTTTGCTGCTAATGAAAGTGGCGCAATATTTTTTGCCATCCCTTGATACATACGAAGAGACAAATTAAAGAAAATATTTGGCGCCGTTTTCAAGGAGAAATGTTTTAAGATTTAAAAATCGCCTATATTTTGCACAGATTACGCGAAAACTAATCTTATTTTCAAAAAATTGTTCATGATCTTATTTTAAGATGTCTTTAAGGAGCAGGTTTTATTAAGGAAAGTAGTGATGCTACCGAATGGCGCTTACTTTCTCGTACTAGTTTTCTAATTTTGTGACCGGGACTAACGTTTTGGGCTTGCCACACATTACCAGCTGCCATCTATTGCCGTCCAAAGCATATTGTTTTTGAAATTTTTCGGTTTCATAATACTGGAACAGAAATATTACTTAATAATAAAATAAAAGAGTTCAAGCTCGTCCTGTAACGCAATTTTCGTTGAAAACGTTTGAGCTGTTTTTAAGAAAATATCGTTTAAGCATTTTTGTAAATGCGAAGATTTGAAGCTTTTTCACAGAAAACTTTCCAGTTTTCAAAAACCTTTATTGGAAATCCTCAAAGCACTTACACTCACAAATGCAATAATGTCTACAAATTGCTGGAAATGTGCATATTAACGGCGTGAGAGATATTTCAATTCAAATACATTTGTATAATTTTTGAAAAAATAAAAGAATATCACAAAATTAATTTTATGCCATCTTAAACAGCGCAATTAGCAGTAAGTATAAAGTACGATAAGTATAAAAATACATTTGCAGCATTTTTTGAGAAAATGGCGTTTGAGCGTATCAGAAAACATGGAATTTTGGGCAAAATGGCGTTTATCTCATCTCATAAGGTACATTTAGCACTATGTATTAAAAAAAATCGAAAGAAAAAAATTGGAGCCTTTTTTGAGAAAAATTTGTTTTTAATTTTTAAAATTGCACATATTGCACAAAATATAGTGCGAAACAAACTAAATTTTCAAAAAGATGTTCATGACCTTAATGAAAGAACTAAGAGAAGAAATTTCATTTGAAAGAAAAATCTCTATCTTCAATTTTGTAGTTGTAGGAAGACAGCGAAAAAATTAAAACTTTTGAGATTATCGAAAATTGAGAGTTAACAGTGAAAATCGGAACTATGCCATCTTTATAAGTGTATTTTACTATATTATTTCAAGAAATTTAAAGAAAAACTAGTGAGAACCCGTCAAAATTTGACGGTGAGATGTGAGATAAATTAAAATACTGTACTCAGACGATGATGTTCACGATATATTGAATTGTTTGGATCTTCAGGGTATAACGAAGATATTCTGTGATGTGGAGTTTCCAAAATTTCGAACACGTATGGCTTATGACCAGGTGACAATGTAATGGCACAAAAGATATAGCTCTATTATACTGAAGGATATTATTTCTAAAGGTTTTTGATGTGTCATCATCTCCTATAAACAACTGTTTGATTTCTTCTGGCATATTGCTCGAAGGTATACTTATTTTTCCATTTAAGCAACACAGAGTAAATCGTTTGCAGAATTTCTCTCACATGGAAAGTACAAAGCAGAACAAAACTGACATTTCATAGACAATGACCCAATAGAAAACGAAATGACCTCACTATCACGACACCTACGCTGACTTTCTCTTTCCCTGCGTCCAGTTAATGAACGTTTTCGTCTTTTGGGGCGCGTGGACAACGATTCGGAATTCGACATAACCTGTAAACAACTTCACTAAAGTACAACCAAGCAAAACACACTGTGCGAATGTTCTCTACAAAATACACCACAGAAGCAAATACATGCAAACTGTCAACACCACAATGCAATTATTACACTGAAACAAAACCTTGGCAAATTGTAAACAAATCTCAACAATCAAAACAAAACATCAAGCAGCGTGGACACACTTTATCGACTCATATATATCGATTTTGAAACTGACATCCTTTGAAAGAAAACAATTGACTACTGATAAGCGTACTATTAAAGAATGATTTAATTAATTAATTTACACCGTAAATAGTGGTGAATCAATACAATCAAAATCTGATAACACATCTAGGGATCATATTCTTTCATTTAAAAGAAAAAATACAACAATCGGTCCAGTGGAAGCTCTAAACGAAGCCATGGCAGAATACCTTATTTTTTTAAATGTATAGATATGGAGCCATTTTGACAAAAGTTTGAAAATATCTGTGGGGCTTCATGAAAAGTATCCCAAAATAATAAATGAATGTTTTTCATAATCGCAGCGATTCGACTCAGGCCAGATTGACAAAGGTTTATTCAGTCAAAGATTTCTTCCGGGCTGAAGGGCCGTGGTCCATTGGAAAACATTTAGAATTCTTTCAAATTTAGGACCACGGCCCTTCAGCCCGGAAGAAATCTTTGACTACAACTCCGGCCGTGAAAGCCTACATTGTTTTATTAAGGGTTTATTCAGTTTGAAAAAAAATCGTACGCTTAGTTTAGGCGTTAATGTTGTTCACATACACCGGCCGGCCGTTTTGCCCTTTTTTGCCGCTTTGCCCGTTTTGCTCTGAACTGGCGGGGTAGAATCAAGAATCGTCGAACCAGCAAAAATGTAATATAATATTCACAAACATCTCATCCTGTAGATTATGGCGTGATGAACGTTTCTTTGAGGCACTTGGCCTCAAGATTCTAGTATTTAAGTCCCTAAAACGCTTCGTTTAGGAGTTATTTAACGATAAAAATTCAAAAATCCGCCCGAGTGTTGGGGGTTGCATTCGAAATTAATATTTAGATGCATTTTTTAAACAAATACTTCATATTTTTAAAGCCAAAGTGCAATTATTTACGTCTCCGTGAAATTATATTGCATTAGAGACTTCATTTATAAAGATTGGTGGCGTGTGGGAGCCGCAAAAGGTATGTATACCACTGAAATAATAGTAGGATATGGATCTCGGGATCGGTCAATTAATGAAACACATTAGTTTGCCAACGTTTCGGAATATTTAATTCCTTCATCAGGGCTACAAAAACCACAATCAGATGGAATAAAGACAACTTGTCTGGACAACAACATTAGAAATCACACAATATAAGTCATGACTCAAACATACGTGAAGAAAAATACTGAAATAATACAGGACGCGATACATTTTTTATCACCCGTGACGACCTTCATTACCTGGAAGCCCTCTAATGCAATCGGAAAGACGTTGACGTGTGCGTGGCGTGGGGTGCGGCTGCGCGTGCGGGAGGCAGCGAGCCGCGTGGGGCCGCGCAGCGCCGCGCCGTGTCGCGCCTGCGTTTACGCCTAGCGCGTCGCCCACCGCGCCGCTCCCGCGCCTCCCGCCCGCACGGGCAGCAATTACATGAAATTTAATGTAGATTTCATGTACTACTTTACATTAATTTTAATGTATCTTGTACATTAAAGACAGATTAATGTACACGTACCTTAAATTAAAATCAATGTAGATTTAATGTACGAGTGTAAATTTAACTTACTTGTCCACATTAAATTTAATTGTACGCGTACATTGAATTTAATGTACACGTACGTTAAAATTACTATAGGTGTACATTAAATTTGATTTACGTACATGAAATTTACTTTCATGTACTTTACAGTACAAGTAATGCAGAAATTTCTGAGTGTGCAGGAAAGCGAACACAGCCGATGGTAGCG
Source organism: Teleogryllus occipitalis (assembly GCA_011170035.1). Lineage (NCBI taxonomy): Eukaryota > Metazoa > Arthropoda > Insecta > Orthoptera > Gryllidae > Teleogryllus > Teleogryllus occipitalis. Next base: position 209,653 of record BLKR01001901.1, on the reverse strand, counting down.
GATCCATACGAACATAGATTTTTGGTAAATAATAAACATTTCTTGTTATATTGTATATTATTTTTACAATGTATACAGGTGTCTAGGGAGGAACAACGTGACTCCGGAAATAAGATGTTTTGACTATTTGAAGCATATTTTTTTTAAATAAACGCTTTAGATGTTTCGAATGATTTTAGCCGCAATGAACACTAAAATGTTGGTTTGAAAAAATACTTTCTAGGCAAAAATTTGCATTTCAGAAACATATAAACACTCCAGAAACATTTAATTGTTTCCTATTTACGAAAGAATTGAATACATTTGCTCACAAAAAATAGCATAGAAATAAAAGAGAAATTAAATTGTGTAAATTGGGCTCTTTTTTATTTTTGGTTTAATTTTTCTTTGTGAACAAATATCTTGATTTATTTTGTAAATAATAAATAATAAAGCTAGTGTGTTCACGAAGATGACCTCTTTTATTTCTTCTGATAAGAACGTCAACAACACCAAATCAGAATTCCCACAATGCCTGCTATTAAGTTTATTAGTTGTGTGAATTGGTTCCAAATTTTTTTACAGCCAGTCAAACAATTTATTTAAAACACAACAACCATCGTTTTACATTCCACTTAGTATTTAATACAAAACAGTTGCATGGTAACGTTTCAGAGGTTGATATGCCTTTATCATCAGGCCTCTACAGTTTGTAAACCAGAAAAACAGGGAAATACAGTAATTACTGGCTTCTCAATATGTGGTTATATTCAATGTCAAATTCTTCTTCGTTCGTTTGATTTTAACATATGAAAATTGCACTGCATGATAAAACATCAATGTATATCTTTATTTATTAAGCATTTTCCGAATTGATATAATTAAACGCGAAATTATTATTTTAATAAACGATTATATTTTTACGTGTCTTCTAAAATATAATAATCGTCTATCAATTTTTGTTTTGTAGTTTAAGAAGTGTAGGAGGATTAAATCGCATAATTCCGTAGTGTTAAGACATATTTTTAGGAGGTTCGGACTGAGTTCTGTCATTTTGAAAAGTCTCTTTAGTGACCTAAAATATTCCTTTCGATGCTCTTATAAATTCTAAGTTTTCAGTAGTTGGGGATGCTAGATTTCTCTGCCTATTTTTGAACTCTTAATTAGGTTCTTGTGAAGATGTGGACTAAAAATTGTTTTTGGTGTTTCTAATAGCACAAAATTATGGCGCAAGATTTTTGAGTTTTTGAGTATGAGAGAGGTGCTACCAGTTACACTCCTATTTTTGAAAGCTTAATTTCAGTAGGATTGCTAGCTTTACCACCCATTCTTGAAACCTTGGATTTAGGAGGTTCTGGGGTAACAAAAAATATTTTTGGTGTCTCTCATGAGCCTCAAATTAAGGCGCACAAACTCTCCGAGTGTTGAGAAACTGGTGTGGTTTGTATTTTTCATTTTCGTAATTCGAGGCAAGTTTCGAAGTTTTGAAAAGTGTCACAAAGTAGCCGAAACTTAGCGTGTTTGGATGGTATAAAATTTTGAATTTGAGAAAGTGGGGCTGCCAGCTTTACTAGTCTCATTTTGATATCTTATTTCGGGGTGTTGGGATGAAGCCCAACTTTGTTTTTGGTGCCTAAAATTAGTCCATAATTATGGCGCAAGAATGTTTGTGAAAGTGGGGGTGGTAGCTTTACCGAGGTGATAACAACCAACCAGATTTGAAGAACTGGGGATTTGAACCGATCGCGGTTTGAGCATCGTGCTTTGAAGAGGTCGGAATTTGAACCGGGCACTCAGGGCTGGGGAGCTGGCACGGTGTGCGCCACGTTGCATATCCCAGCATAGGGAGCAAGAGGAGCCCACAATGACAATTTGAAGAGCTGAATTGGCCTCTTTAGAGCGGCTCTGTGCTTCGCACCCGGGGCGCGGTGGGCCGGGGCGTGGCGGGGCCGGGCGGGGTTGTGGCGGGCGGAGTTGGCTGTGCCATGCCGAGTGGCTGCGAGGGGCAGATTAGGCAAAGGGCAGACTCCACAGCCACTCGGGGCCGCCCCCGGCCACGCAACAAATGTGTTCTGTAAACATCGGGTGAGAAGAATACAAAAATATATTTTTTGTTCCCTCTTCTCTAAAGATACATTTTACGCGATTGTTTAGCGTCTTAAAAAACTTTTCATCTTTATGTTTTTAGTTTGGTTTGGTTTGGTTTTTTCGTGTTTCCGGGCGCGTCAACTGCTTTGGTCATTAGTCCCGTGAGTGTAGTGCATGCTTTTTCTCGGTAGATGGCGGTAATCTTCCCCCGCTGGATGGCGAGAACCGGCGCCGACCTACCGTCGGCTAGTGGGGTTTCCCCCTAACCAGGACTCTCCCATCAGCGGGGCACCGCCCCAGTCGGCTCTAAGCTCCCGACCGGTCTCCAGGAATATGTGGCAGTGTAGTGCATGTTAGTGTAAGTGTGTGTGTAAGAGGAGAGGATAGGACAAGGAAGAGGAAGGACAGATGGCGCGCGGACCGTGGCCCGTTTGGTAGGGTACTGCTCTGGCATTCGCCTGGTGTTGATCGGAGAAACCACGGAAAACTACCGATCAGAGCATCCGGCCGCTAGAATTCTCCTTCAGACAGACAACGACTGAATTTGACCTAGCTGAAAAGCTAGTGACAAAAATCCTACCACCATCAGGACTCGAAACTAGGACCTTCCGGTCAGAGGCGCTGCAGTGACATCAGTTGATGCACTGAGCTACCGCTCCCGGTTTTATATTTTTAAATAGGTTATATTGATTTCTCTGTGATATACCTGACCTTTGACATTATACTATTAGTATATATTGTTGACGTTGCTCTTATGTTGCGGAACCTAAAATAATAAAACGAAATGTTACTTGAAGGCCACCGTTACAATGTTCATTCAAATTGCAACAATTTCCGATACCTCACTCACTAATAGAAAGTTTTCTTAGTGAATGCGTCTTCTAGGTGCTCTCGCAACCAACTCTCTCCGGAGTCCCTCAGGGTTTGTTTCTCCTCAGCCCTATTTAACATGTACACCGCATTCTTATCTACCACGCCATCATCCATGGCCATCATTGTAGACGACACAAAAATCTACTATACAAACCGCGGATTAGAAACTGCAATAATTTATCTCACTCTATTTTCCGATTGTGCTAAAAAATTACCTATTCAAATAAACGACCAGTCATGAGGACATAATCTCAACCATCGAATCTTAACTACCAAAACCATAACATTGTATGGATTCACATCACCACCACGGCCAAACAGCAGCTTCATGAAGAACTCGGTGTCAATCCCATCACAGTACATTTCTCTCTTCTATTCTTAAAATTCTACTGCAAAACTTCTCGAATACCGACAACTAAGCACTTCAATATCGGAAAATAAAATCTACATTGGAAACTTACAGTATATAGTGAAAATTAACCAGGGAACTTCTTGACTCGTCTTAAACTCACTAGATTTTATTGTATTTCTTCAGAAAAATTCATTTGAACTTATTCTAATTATACAATAGTCATGCTGTTGAGGGTAAACAGACCAAACTGGAATAAATTTAAAACTAGTGTTGCGTCTGCATACTTGTTTACTTATTATACTTGTTTATTATAAGTGCACATACTTTTTTATTATTTGTAACATTTGCGTTTTTCGAAATTTCAGAGTTCAACAAAAATCATAGCCACCTATTTTTGTAATCGTACTTCACACTATCCGGGAAAGGAATAAAGAAAAATAAGGACAGATATTAGTAAGAAATAAATAACTATCTTGTGAGTGTAGGAAGACGCCGAAAAAAAATTAATTTTAAAATGTTCGTAAAAAAACTCAGAGAATTCAATGAAAATAAGATCTCCGCCATCGTTTTAAGCGTTCTTTTCTATTTTCGAAGAAAAAATTAAAGAAAAAATTCATGCCATTTTTGAGAAAAATTAGAAAATGTTGGGGCTGAAAACAATCCCCCCAAAACCAAAATAAATTAAAATTTTAACGTCCGCAACATCATCGAGATCAATCAGGGAAAATCAGTCTGGGTGAAAATGTATCTACGCCTCAGCCGCTAGCGTTGATCAAAGCGACCGACGGATAGCCGTTTTGCGGTAAACCAATTTTTCGATATCTAGGATCCACAAATCGTGGTATCTGACTACACAACGCGTCAAAGGAAGTTATTTACTTTCTATAAGAGCAAGGATTATCTATATTTTGACCGTCTTAGGTGGTTCAAGGAATCAACTGATGTCACTGCAGCGCTTCTGACCGGGAGGTCCTAGGTTCGAGTCCGGATGACGGCAGGATTTTCGACTCTAGCTTTTCAGCTAGGTCGAATTTTTTTCGAATTTCAGCTAGGTCGAAATAGCTGTCTGGAGGAGAATTCTAGCGGCCGGCTGCTCTGATCGGTAGTTTTCCGTGGTTTCTCCGATCAATCTCAAACGAATGCCGGAGTAGTACCCTAACAAACGGGCCACAGACCGCGCGCGATCTGTTCTTCCTCTTCCTTGTCATATCCTCACCCCTTACACACACACACACACACTTACATGCTCTACACAAACACGCATACCGAGAGTCCAGTAGGGAGCTTAGAGCTTGTCTCGGAAGGGGATGTGCCTTGCTGATGAGAGATACCTGGTTAGAGAAAACCCCGCAAGCCGAAGGGTCCCTCGTCTCCGGATCTCGCCATCCAGCGGGGGGAAGATCACTGCCACCTGTCGCGAAAACTTTATCGGCTACACTTTTGAACTAATGACCGTAACAATTGATGCACCCGGAATCGCTAATCAATCAAAATAATTTTTTCGATATCTACGTCTGACGAACGTTTCTGACAAAAAAAAATTGCTGTTTTTGCTGCAGCATTACATTTTCTCTATTATACGTAAGTAGTATGCGTAAGTATTCTACGTAAGTAGTATATTTTTTTAACTTCTGAAATTAGAAAGTTTTAAGTGATATAAAAATACGATTTCAAAGAATTACAAATAACTACTTACTATTCCGACAGTAAAGTTAGGTTTTTACGACTTCCTATTTCAACTGTTTGGCGAAATTCTAGCATCTACTTTCCATCCCACTTTCGAAATATATCGAAGCAGGAGTTTTCCTGCTTCGATATATTTCGAAAGTGGGACTTTTCTACATGGTATTAAAGGAAACAAATCGGATCTTGATAGCCATTAACATACCTAGTAATATTATGAGTGTTGTTACTGCCGAGGCCAAAAGTTAAAAATCGAGGCGGAGCGTAGCGTAGCCGAGATTTTTAATTTGAACGAGGCAGTAATAACACTGTAACATTTGGTGGTACTTTCAACATTTTGTCGGTCACCATAAAATCTCACGAATTATGCGAAAAATTGACGACATTACTACGACAGTAAACACATGAATTCTGTTGTTGCGGCACGTTAGTACGATATTATGGGGAGATCTATGCTTGCGACATATCTACATAAACAATATTCGTATACCGTGATTCGAGAAAAATGGATGCAAATAATTCTCCTGGACCTAAAGATATCTAAAGAAACGAGGTTCGGTTAGGAAAGTGGCGTGTTGACGTCCAGTGCCGACACCTTCACATCGTCAGTAAATATGATTATCGGAGTAGTATTTCATTTGGTGTAATTTGAGGTGGTTAATTTACCTAATATACATTTTCTAATTATACAATTAATGATATTACAATTAAGAATAATTATTCCCCAAACAAATGTGAATTACTTCGGACTTGTTTGAATCTGATTTGTTTCCTACATCACCATTTTTTTCTCAACAAACTTGCGATGAATCACTGTTTGTTTACGTTGCTAAGGATGTTAAACTTCTTAACATACAGGTGCACTTAACAACCCTGCAGGGATGCATGTTAACAGGAGATAAAGACGAATGTGACCGGTAAAACATCTTACGTCCTGTTTAACCCGTTTCTGGCTCAATGAAATCCAGCGCGCATCTCTTCTCGCTCGCCGGCCACCACAGCGGAGGTTGCTGGCCCGCTCGGCTGCCCGCTCGCCCGCCCGCTCGCCCGCCCGCCCGCCCGCTCGCCCGCCCGCCCGCTCGCTCGCCTACCCGTCGCTCCCGCGCCCGATCTGCCGCCCGCCCGCCCGCCCGCACAAACCGCAGCAAATCGCCCCAAATGGCAGCGACGTGCTTTTCAGCGGTTTCGCGGACGTGCTCTACTATTCGCAGACTCCTTCCCGCAGCTTCACCCTTCAATACTAACCGTATCCCACACCCATGGAGATTATTCGATAGTAAAATGTTTCGTTCATGTTTAAAATCTGAGGAACATATTTGTCGAATAACATACCTGATTAGACACGGTATTTGATTTCTTTGTAAGGTATACATTAGCAGGAAATATAATAAAATACAAAGATCATTTTACGCACACATGTACTCGTATTTATTTAGTTTACGGAATAACACCAAAAAAGATAAAAATATGAGTCTAAAATACAAAGCAATCTAAGAGAAATAATTTTAAGAAAGTGTAAGAAACTTTTTAATTTGTTGTTCACCACAAATGGACTTCAGCAAGGAGGAGAAATGTGATAATATGACTTTACGCAATTATCACATATATATTACATATTATTACACAACGAAAAGGACATTTCCAAGAAAATAGTTCACAATTGACTTCAAATACGTAGTTTTTCTTAACCTTGAGAAAAAATTCTTTGCTTACGCAGAGTTAATTAATTGTCTTGGCACATTAAGTCAAATGTTTCTACTGTTCCTTAAATGACGAATATATTAGGTTTCTTGAAAATTCTTCCAAAGGACTTTCAATATGGACGCAAGGAACTATTTTGTTGGATTTGGGCTTGAAAAATATTTATATAGTTTCTTACCCCCAATAGGGTGATGAGTAAAATTTACTGTCTAGGAAAGTCACCACTAATATGAATAAATGGCAAGTTTCTCACAAATAGGCATATCCAAAACTCACTTAAGATCATATTGCTCGCGGCTGGATTGACTAGGGCTAGGCGCTCGGGAGAACAAAACAAAATAGTGGTGCTACATCAGCACATATATTCTCGCATTATTTGTTACTATTGCAATAACTCAGAAAGTTCAATGCAAAGTTGCGCCAGTTTTATGAGCGTTCTTCGCCCTATACGATAATAAGTAAAAAACAAATTGGAGCCGTTTTTAAGAGAAATTTTGTTTTTAACATTGCCATTATTTCACACAAAATTACGCAGGAAATATTCACATTAAAAAAAAAGGAACATGATTGAACACATTTAAAGATCTAATTTTGAAGAGGAGGTTTCTTATAGAAGAAAAATTTCTATCTTGAATATTGTGTACGTACTAGAAGGAAGACGCCGAATATTTCTTTAACTTTTGTAGTTTTCGAAAATTCAGATATTACAACAAAAATCAGTGCTATTTTGTAAGCGTACGTTCCTCTATCAGATAAAAAAATGGGAGCCATTTTTGAGAAGAATTTCAGAATATCTTTGAGTCTTCATGTAAAGTATCCTCCAAAATTAAAATAACCCTTTCAAATTCACGAGGTAGGTGACATTAGCCAGATCCATTGGAGAATATGAAGTTCGGTGAAAACCTTGGAAACGGTTTAGTCGCTAGCGTTATTCACAAGCAGACTGACGGACAGACGTTTTGCCATAATTCAATTTTTCAGTGGCAAGGGCCTACAGAACATGGATTTTCACCACACAATTTATTAGAGGAAGTAATTTTCTACACATAGGAACAATAACTATCTTTTTCGGTATTAGAGTCGTACAATAGAATTTTCTGCAGAAAAATCACCGTTTTTCGTTGCAGTATTTCATTACTTTCTCTATAGTTCATGTGTAGAATGCGAAAAAGGAAAAGCAACGAAGGAGTAAGCTTTACGCATTGTTAGTACTGTAAGGTTAATACTTCTAATAGAGTTAAAGTACTTCACAGTGTCACAAAATTATTAAATTTCTATGTGCTACAAAATTAGAAAAATATATATTGTATATTTTTCCTTTGGTTGTCATAAAAATTCACAATGTTTGTATTATTAAATGTATTTATTACTTTTTTCAATGTTATAAATTGTTCAATGACATTGATAAGTATTATAATGAAATGTGTAAATATTAATGTAAAGTGGTAAATGAGAATTTGATCGCTTATGACCATGCAGTTCCACAGCGATCTAAAATAAATTAAATAAAAAAAGTTAAAGTAAGTCGCCAACTGTGAGGTGAGTGTAATGGAACACCACCAGCCGCGGGGGTTCTTGCGTTGCAGTGGCCGTGGATTCCACGTGATGTGATGCGAAGCGTAGCGAGTGTAGGCAGAGTCGGATTTACAACTTTGTCGCCCGTAGGCACGCCAAAAATTGCAACCTATACTTTTCCAATAAACGAAAAATTTGTTTAAAATAAAAACTATAATTTACGTCTAAAAATTGTTCACGTATTTATGACTAAATTTTCCGCACATCGCTGAAAGTATTTTTCTCACAATGAATGCACTGCTAAATGTAGTGAGATTCCGCTGATCTGGAAACAGTGACTACAACAGAGAATTAAGAACTTTAAGAATTCCCATTAAGATAACTGGGGTCGATGCAGCATGAATACTCCTTTTCGGTGATTGTAATTAAATCCTGTTGTAAAATTGTACGACCTGAAAATATAAACATCTCTCTTTTGTCTTATCACAAGTCATAAAGCAGAAGATCAGCCTGTTAATAAATTCATTCGCGAGTATGTAATCATTTTGTTCAAAAATTCATAGAATACAAATTTTAAAAAAGGAGAAAAATCGCATGCAAGACAGAAGAGTTTCCACAATCGCATGCAAAGAAAATTCCGCATTTTCAGAAACGCTTTTATTCTTTATTTTACTCTTCTAATATATTCTTAAAGTAATATTTAGGTTTTACTATTAGGGAACCGAAATGTTGAGAAAATGTCAAAAAATGTACTTTGAGCGACCATAGATGGCAGCTGGCAGGAGGTTGGAGCAAGACCGTGAAACTAGCCCACATCAAGAAAATTATAAAACTTTACTACGAGGAAGTCTGTGCCATTGTGTAGCACCACTGGATTTTTACTTTCTGGCTACCGCTTACGCAGAAGAGAAAAAGTTATGTAAAGCTTCTGGAAAAAGCGGCGAGTTTTCAGCAGAAAAACGCTTATTACAGGGCCCTGGCGACGAAAAAGTGGATAAATGCAGTTGCTAAATTTGGAAAAATATCCTCTAACACATGGTGTAGCCACAATGAGAAATGAATATATTTGTTTACGCAGAAAAATTAATACCGAAATAAAAATAGCAGTCGAATTGTGCAAATTAGGTGGTTTTTTTCCTGTGTTAATTTTTATTTCAGAACAAATATATTCATTTCTTTTGTAATCACTAATTCGCTTCTTTTGTAAACCAACTTTTGAGTGCTTATTGTGGCTCATCCATTCAGAATATCCAAGTAGTTTCTTAGACAAATTATGCTAAAAATGATCTTTAGAGATTAATTTTCAATTTGCCTCGAATTCCTGTATACTATGCGGCCTGGGCGCACCTGCCCCATCCGAGCTTAGTAAATAACGTCCGACGCAACATTACGGTGTCTTTGCCCTGAGGAAGCCTTTATTTATTTATTTTATTTTATTTTACGTCAAAAAACAGTTAAAACTGCGTATGACGTGCTATGGGGAAAAGTGAATTGTGTGCACATTTTCAAAATTCTGTGATCCCTACACTAAGTCATATACCACTTAAATTTAAAAAAAAACTCCCATGTAATAAAATCTATTTTCAAGGATAAATAAGCAATAAATTTTGACTCTTATCCATGTTGTCCATCGGAATAATACTTCCTGCCGGGACAACATGGAAACGATAATTTGAATAATTGTATTTCCCACTGAATTCTAGAAGACGTGCACAGAAAATGTTACATTTATGTCCAGAAGCAACACAAGGGGCCATCTCAGCATTTGCTCAATGGGTCAGGGAAACTGGACGAAAAACCTGATCGAGATGGGGGTCATTGACCCAGAAGCTGCGATACAATACTTGTTACATATTGTTTAGAATTATACGTCCAATGGTAAATAAGCCTGCCACATGACAGTTGAAACGTCGGCCTCTCAGCCTGCGACGCGGCGTCATTCGCACAGCCAAGAAGGTGTATTACTACAAAGTCCAAAACAGTTTCTTTAATGTGCAAATATTTATATACTAAGTTACTCTAGAATAATTCTTGAATATTACCCGGGAAGTTCAAGAAATATGTCTAAATAAAAAAAAATAAAACGCCGTACATCCTGTTTACATTTTCCCTCGTGCCTTGGGAATAATTGAGAACAAGTAACTATTTTTTTCATTTACTGCAGTCATCTAAGTTAAGGTGTAAATATGAACGAAGTGTACATAACAAAACGAAGTGTTGTGATGTGGCTTTAATATGATGTGATTACGTCACAGTTTCCATGTGATTACGTCACAGTTTGATTAGATTTTTGACCTCTGATTAACACTTAACTGGAAAAAAATACAGCTTGTGTTTTAGGTCTGTAATTGGCGTTTACAGTTACTACCTTGGTTTACATGTAGTTCGATTATTCCCATTTCATGTCATTTTCACATTTAAAAATGATTTTCAAAGTGAGAAAATCGCTCGTGTCAAGAAAGTATTTTGAAAACCGAGTTAGTGGTGGTTAATCATTTTTCCTGATAGTCTGTGCGAGAATAGTCGGTGTTTTTCAAAGAAGGATCTTGACATCAGAAGAACGTACAGCAAAATACATTGTGATGGAAAGTATATTCGCAGAATTACACAACGTGAAATACGCTTCCCATTACGACCACAAGTTCACTATTATTTAAAACTAGCGGAACTACCACAGCACATTCTTTTTCGCTGTATTATAATGTTACCGTTATGTTATATTGTCACAATTTTGGCCTACCTTACTCTTCAAATACCACTTCGTCTCGTAAATAAACGAAGCCTGAAAAATACAATGTTTTATTCAAAAGTATAAATGAAAAAATATTTCTGGCATTGAATTCAGTATATAATGGTATTCAGTGTATTTACGAACATATTCGATGCGTAGTTTAGCCTTAAAACATACTGCATAAACAGTATGCGAGAAAGTAAAAAAATTAAAAGTTAATAAATAATACAATCCATCTGTGATGGGGTTCGCTACAGCGTGCCGATGCCAGCGCGATGTCGATAAATCAACAATGAACGAATTTCACACATAAATTCAAGAACTAAAGGCCATCCAATATATCGCATTACACTTTCGAAACGACGATATCGTTCAAGAACTAAAGACTATCCAATATATCGCATTATACTTTTGAAACGACTATATCGTTACCTAATGCATATCTATGTTTACCTTCTTTCCGACTTTAAGAAAGTTGAATATAACATTTTATTGAACGCAGAGAACATTAATGTTAAGTAACTTAAGCAGCTTTATCTTATCTATCTCATATCGCCGCTCAACAATGAACATCTCAAATATCCATCGCTGCAATAATGCCGCATAATGTCAAATTATCGTAATTAAGTTCGAACAAAATTATGGTACTCAATTTTTTCAATTTTTGTTTCATTTGAAACGTGTTTTTAAGAGAGAAAACCTAACTAGACTAATTTCAGTTTAGGGTATTATATATTGCCTCTATAGGACGCGACGACCTAATTATACCATGTTGACACCGCCTCAAACGTACAGACGGAAGGACGGTCGGGCGGTCGGGCGGTCGGACGGTCGAACCGACGTTTTGCCGTCAATCGATTTTTCTGTTTCAAGGTGCCACAAAAAATGGATTATGACGTCACAATGTGTTAGAGGAAGTAGTATACTATATATAGGGACAAACTTTACCTACTTTTTGGTTTCCAGGGCCTCGCAATAAAGAGTATTTTTGTCAAAACTTTGTGTTGTTTCCCGCAGCATTGCAATATTTTCTCTTCTCTGTGTACGGAGTAGTGAGAACATTAATATCGAGGCTTGTAAGGAGTATGTTAAAATCAAATAGCCTCCGTTGAAAGTACATTCCCGTTATTGCAATGGTTGCATTTTGGAGGCAACATTGTTGATATTGAAGATAGATATTGTGTCTGATGGTAAAGAATTTGGTACCACTTTAATTTCAGACCCACACACGTTTAAGAAATACTAGGCTTAAAGAATCTATGTGAAAATAAGAAAATGAATGCTTGAAGACTTGAAATAAAAAAAAGCATGTAAGTGCCATATTCATATTTCCGAGAAAAGTGAGTTTATTATATATTCGTAAAACCTATTGGCACATATAACTCCTGCCATTTATAATCATCCTCTTTCACTATCAAGAAATGCGTCTGCACTTCGGTTTTCATATTACAGGGCTTGATTCATTCATCATTGTTATAGTAATAGCTATTAACATACCTACCTAGAAATGTTATAAGAGCTATTACTGTCGAGGCCAAAAGTTAATAATCGAGGCGGAGCATAGGGGAGCCGAGATTTTTAATTTGAACGAGGCAATAATAACACTGTAACATTTCGTGGTATGTTCAGCATTTTATCGGTCATCAAAAAATCTCACGAATTATGCGAAAATTTACATTATTGCGATAGTAAACACATGAATTCTGTTGCTGTAGCACTTTAGTACGATACTGTGGGGTGTTACTTGCGATATATCTATATAAACAATATTTGTATACCGTAGTTCGAGAAAATTGGATGCAAATAGTTCTCCTAAACCTAAAGATATCTAAAGCAACGACATTCCGTTAGGAAATTGGCTCGTTGACTTCCAGTGGCGACACCTTCACATCGTCAGTAAACATGATTACTGGAGTAGAGTTTTATTTGGTGGAATGTGAGGACTATTGAGTTAATTTACCTAATATACATTTTGCTAATTGTACTACTAATATTACAATTAAGAATAATTATTCCCCAAACGAGTGTGAATTACTTCTGAATTGTTTGAACTTGATGTTTCATACATCACCATGTTTTCTTCTCTTAACAAACATTTGACTTGCAATGAGTCGATGGTTGTTTACTTTGCTGGGGATGTTAAATCCCGTTGCTAAGGATGTTGGATGTCTTAACATACAGTTAGGTACAACTGCACTTAACAAACCTGCAAGATCGCATGTTAACAGGGGTTAAAGACGCATGTGAGCGACAAAAATGTAAATTTAACAGAACCGGCCCTTACATCCTTTTTTATTTCAAGTCTTCAATGCTTCAGGGAACGGATTGATTGATTGATTGATTTTTTCGTGTTTCCGGGCGCGTCAACTGCTTCGGTCATTAGTCCCGTTAGAGTAGTAGTGCATGTTTTTTTTCTCGGCAGATGGCGGTGATCTTCCCCCGCTGGATGGCGAGATCCGGCACCGACCTACCGTCGGCTAGTGGGGTTTCCCCCTAACCAGGACTCGCCCACCAGCGGGGCACCGCCCCAGCCGGGACAACCTCTAAACTCCCGACCGGTCTCCCGGGATATGTGGTAATGTAGTGCATGTTAGTGTGAGTGTAAGAGGAGAGGATAGGACAATGAAGAGGAAGGACAGATCGCGCGCGGTCCGTGGCCCGTTTGGTAGGGTACTGCTCCTGCATTCGCCTGGTGTTGATCGGAGAAACCACGGAAAACTACCGATCAGAGCAGCCGGCCGCTAGAATTCTCCTCCAGACAGCGACTGAATTCGACCTAGCTGAAAAGCTAGTGTGGAAAATCCTGCCGCCGTGGGGAGTGTGAACCTAGGACCTCTCGGTCATAGGCGCTGCAGTGACATCAGTTGATGCACTGAGCTACCGCTACCGGTTTCAGGGAAAGGAGCTCCCGTATTTCCGGCAAAGATATTTCTCCGATATATGTCAACAGGAACGTGGTGGCCTCAACGACTATTCCAGAGGAGGCCGGCGTGCGAGCGAGTGAAGGGAAATCTGAAGACGAAGAAGAAGAAAAACAAACGAATTGGGAGGCGCGGTCCACTTCCGGCAGGCGCGCGCACCTGGCCCCTGCCCGCGGCAATTAGCCCATTGGGGCGGCGGCCCCAGCGCCCGAGACGGACAGCTGAAAGCGCCCTCGCGCCTCGCTCGCGGGCGACGCGGCCGCGCTGTTTGGACAGCGCCGCGGGGGCGGGGGACGGGGAAGGGGGGGCGAGAGGCCCCTGGACGAGGGATTGAAGTGTCTCGCACGGGATGTTTGTTGTCGCGTGAGAAGTGTTGGGCAGATCGAATGACGACAGAGGGGAAGGGATGGTTTGCCTTCAGACACGGCCTCCTTCACCTCCTCCGTGCAACAGAGGCCAACGTCCAACCCTCTGCCAGAGCTTCATAACAACTGTGGGAGTGGTCACGCTCGCCATCACCGCTTCCTTTCATATGGTTCAGAATCGAATGTCTCCGTAACATTGCAACATTTTAGTTTTACCTCGAATATTTGAAGCCTTACGAAACCTGCCAATGTTTTTCTAAAGTTTCTATAAGCTAACAGAGAGATAGCGGCTGCAGATCTTTATTGCCAAATGATCTTTCCTTCATAACTTCATTCACGCATCTTCTTCATTGAAGAGAATGGAGAGATACTTTTCTGTATAAATTTACCATTCCAGAAGTTGTTTTCCATCCAGTTTTCATCATTTACATAAGTGCGTCAATAAAAATATATTTTTTCGAAGATTTTTTAATTATTATAATTTATATTTTAATTCAACCTACAAGCATTTAGGATGGCTTACGCGTAGCCTACTAGCTTCCGGTGGCGTGATCGCGGGTTCGATTCCCGGTCGAGGCGAAAATAGAGTTGTAGCTTTCCTTTAGAATCATTTCCGTTTCTGCAGCTGAGTGACGAAGAAAATCTCAAGCAGGCGGATCTTGCTAGTTACTGTGAAGAGAATACGTCATGTGCGCCTCATGTCGCTCCTACCCCCAAGCATGGGAATTTAACTAGGCCCAGGCATCGTTAGGCGAAGCTGGACACTCTGCCCCAAAAGTGCCAAATACATACAATTCAACCTATAGCATTGGCACATACTTGATCTTGACACCTACAGTACGCCCTGCATGCTTCGTTTCTTATTTTACCCCCTTTCCATAATTGAACTTATTTTGATGTTAAGATAGTCACCCTGAATAGAGTCTAGTTGAGTATAACGTAAAGTCTGTTCCCGAGAGAAATTACTTTAAACGTTTTGAACAAAGAACCAAATGAAAATTAGAAAAAATAAACGGGTTTCCAAATCCCTAACACTTTAAACCCTTCCTTCACAACAAACATTTCTTTTTACTTTCTAACTTTTTTGATGTCTTTCCGCTTCGATTTAACCCGTGGTAAAATCATATTTCAGTCACAATACAATTTTTCAAAATATTATGATTACAAATTTGTTTTTAAACTAAAAGATCTACAGAGGTACATACTATCTAATCTTCGTGTAATGAGTAACAGTTATGTAAAATTCTAATATTACATAACTACTAACACTTCAGCCATCACTTGCAAAGCGCAAACGATGTAACTGAAAATTACGGTACTCAGCTCATATTTTAAAAATAAATGTAAGTGGATTGATTTAAAGATGCAATATTGAGAAATGTGCTTGATATGTATAATTATGTTAGTCAGCACAGTTTTTACTTTCATTTCATACTAAGTACTTACATAGAAAGATAACGTAAAGTAATGCTGCTGCAAATATTCAACAGTTTTTCGACAGAAAAATTCATATAATGGAGCCCTAGTATCAAAAAGTAGATAAATCTTATTCCTATTTGTAGTAAGTTACTTTCTCTAACATGTTTTGTAGTCAAAATCTACCTTGGGGGGTCCTAGATTCCGAAATATTGGTTACCGGCAGTACTTCTGTCTGTCCGTCTGTCTGTAAACAATGCTAGCGACAAAGTCGTCCAGATTATTTTTTCCAAAATGAACAATCCCAGATTAAACTGGCTGAACTCACGACTCGGGGAGTTTAAAACTGTTATTTTAGTTTTCGGGGGCACTATTTTGGCACTGTCCTTTCAACTTGCGCAAAGTAGCAGTTTGAAATGTGTGTCAATGAATGAATGAAGAAAGTCTATAGCAATGACTAAAGGCACCAAATGGGGTTGCTGCTTCCCATAAGTTGCTTATTGCAGTAGCAAATGCTCTGTCTTACCAGTAAGCTGGTGGTTTGATTGATTGATTGATTTTTTCGTGTTTCCGGGAGCGTCAACTGCTTTGGTCATCAGTCCCGTTAGTGTAGTGCATGCTTTTTTCGCGGGAGATGGCGGTGATCTTCCCCCGCTGGATGGCGAGATCCGGCGCCGACCTACCGTCGGCTAGCGGGGTTTCCCCCTAACCAGGACTCTCCCACCAGCGGGGTACCGCCCCAGTCGGGGCAAGCTCTAAGCTCCCGACCGGTCTCCCGGAATGTGTGGTGCATGCTAGTGTAAGTGTGTGTGTGTAAGGGGAGAGGATAGGACAAGAAAGAGGAAGGACAGATCGCGCGCGGTCCGTGGTCCGTTTGTTAGGGTACTGCTCTGGCATTCGCCTGGTGTTGATCGAAGAAAACACGGGAAACTACCGATCAGAGTAGCCGGCCGCTAGAATTCTCCGGCAGACAGGGACTGAATTCGACCTAGCTGAAAAGCTAGTGCCGAAAACCCTGCCGCCGTCAGGACTGGAACCTAGGACCTCCCGGTCAATGGCGCTGCAGTGACATCAGTTGATGCACTGAGCTACCGCTCCCGGCAGTAAGCTGGTGGTCCTAGATAAGACAACAGCATGGGCATATTCGATAGTGTGGTGCCTCTGGGGGGAAGAAGTGAGTGCTTCTGACATCCACAAGAGGCTAGTAGTCATATGTGGCGAGTCATCACGAAGTTGCAGATTCGTTGATTGGTTGGTTAGTGATTCCGGACGCGTCAACAGCTTAGGTTATTAATCCCGTTAGTGCAGTGTTAGTCCCGTGTTTTTTCCTCGGGAGATGGCGGTTATCTTCCCTCGATTGATGGCGAGATCCGGTGCCGACCTACCGTCGGCTAGTGGGGTTTCCCCCTAACCAGGACTCTCCCACCAGCGGGGCACCGCCCCAGCCGGGACAAGCTCTAAGCTCCCGTCCGGTCTCCCGAAATATATGGTAGTGTTGTGGTTCTTAGTGTAAGTGTGTCTGTGTGTGTGTGTGTGTAAGGGATAGGACAAAGGAGAGGAGGGAAAGATCGCGCGCGGTCCGTTTGTTAGGGTACTGCTCCGGCATTCGCCTGGTGTTGATCGGAGAAACCACGGAAAACTACCGATCAGAGCAGCCGGCCGCTAGAATTCTCCTCCAGACAGCGACTGAATTCGGCCTAGCTCGAATCAACCTAGTGTCGAAAATCCTGCCACCGTCGGGATTCGAACCGAAGACCTCCCGGTAAGAGGCGCTGCAGTGACATCAGTTGATACACTGAGCTACCGCTTCCGGTTACCGATTCGTATTTTGTAGGATATCGGAGTTTAAAGACGGCAGTGACTGAGCTGAAAAACCCAAAAACTTAGGGCGTCCAGCAACTGCACGCCAGCCAAACAATGCCCTACTCGTCAATGACTAGCTAATGACGAAAGGCAAATCACGTTTGATGAATTAGAGAAGACAACAAGCCTATCATGAGGACCCTCATGACCCTTTCATTCATGAGGATTTGAAGATGAAGGTGTTGCCTCAATGGGTGACCCATGCCCTCACCATTGATCAGAAACAGAAGCTTGTGGAGATGTTTTACAGTTAGTAAAATCTGCTCGCTGGGCAGATCCAGCGGAGTTTTTTCGAAGACTGTTCATCGTTGGCGAGTCATGGTTCTTCAGTGCGACTCCAGATCCTCCACATTAGCCGTACTGGCTCCTAGATAATTCAAATCCTAATCAACCACCAAAGAAACTTACTATCAGAGTTAAAACCCTCATATAAAAAGGTAAACAAATTATACTAGAAGTGTATAATATCACTCATGATAATAGCGAACCACCAATTACAGATATTAACACCAATATAAATATAGGATCAATAAATCCATAATTTTCATCACCCAAACAATGTATTCTTTTAAAATTGAATTCACCTGCTATAACATAATAAATCAAACGGAAAGTATAACAAACAGTCAATCCAGAAGAAAGAAAAAATAATACAAAAATTAATAAATTAAAATATCTCATCAATCTCAATTCCAGAATTAAATCCTTTGAATAAATGCTCTATTCGAGGCAACGAGAATGGTCATACGGGATAGGAAGTTCACCAGCAATGACGAACTTCATGCAGTTGTCTAACATTGGCGCAGGCATAGGCGTCGGCAATGAATGGCTTGATATGCAATTACGGACGCTGCCAGAATTAGGAGAGAGTTAGGTTAACTAGTCCACTTTTTTTAATTTGCTTTAAAATGTTATTTACTTAACCTATGCACGTGAAATTTCGCATGATCGCGTCGTTTTGCCAATTGCATTAAATTCACAGGAATTCCGTTTTGTAAACGTTTCCCCTCCAGAAGAATAGAAAAAGCCGTTCCGTTTCCGTGTTGGACAAATGCAGTTTTATGTTGTGTTAAGTGCCATGTAACGTCGTGGGTCCGGTGAAAGCAGGTTTCCGGCTCGTACAGGTTCTGTTTTAGATAGGTTTTATTGTATTAATTTCTTTCTATCTAATTTATTGTAATTGTGTAATGTCCCTCTCAACCTCTCTCTGTCTACTTCCTTTCATACAGTAACATGACATTATGCTGAGATACTCAAACGTTTTTATCAAGATGCGATTTGGTGTGATTTGTGTGCATTAATAATATTTTCTTCTGTTTATATCTGTCCATTGTTAAAATATTATCTTTATTTATTTTGTCAATTAAGACTGGCGATGGAAACAAGTACTTTCTGAAACGCTGTATGTATCATGTAATATATAAAGTAATTACAATGAGAAATGTTCTGTCTTTACAATCAAAGACTAAAAAAATCTACTATTTTGAAGAAAGACAATAATAATAAACAATAATAATATAATAATAATAACAATAACAATAACAACAACAACAATGCCAGTCCCGATAGCCGAGATCGCTAAGGCAGTAGTGCCGTGACAATCTCGAACGGAAGGCTCGCGGGTTCGAGTCCCGCGTAGGGCGGGAATGTGTTTGTGTATATCTGTTTGTGAGTGCCGCCCATTCATCTTTCATGATCATCATTCCATATTCCATTTCTCCAGGACTAACAACCCTGGGGTATAAAAATCGGCCTAATGCTGATCCCCCTGATTAATTGCATGCAAGACTTGCAACGTGATAAAATTATACTGAGCCCGTGCATGTGCATGTCCTGCGTGGCTCAAGATGGGTTATGTACGAACAAAAGAATTAAATAAATTTTAAATTAACCACAATTATAAATTTTTCATATGAAAACATCAAGTCGACTGAAAACTCTCCTAGAAAAATCCTATTTGTGCCACTGCGCAAGTTAAAAGATTTATAAAATGTAGAGAGAAATTTTAATTTGTGTTTTCCTTAAAAAAATAGCAGTTAAAAGAACTGTATAATTTTCGCCAAATATTGAAGAAAGCATTTATTTATTTTTATTTATTTTACGTCAAAAAACAGTTAAAACTGCGTATGACGTGCTATGGGGAAAAGTGAATTGTGTGCACATTTTCAAAATTCTGTGATCCCTACACTAAGTCATATACCACTTAAATTTAAAAAAACTCCCATGTAATAAAATCTATTTTCAAGGATAAATAAGCAATAAATTTTGACTCTTATCCATATTGTCCATCGGAATAATACTTCCTGCCGCGACAACATGGAAACGATAATTTGAATAATTGTATTTCCCACTGAATTCTAGAAGACGTGCACAGAAAATGAAGTTACATTTATGTCCAGAAGCAAAACAAGGGGCCATCTCAGCATTTGCTCAATGGATCAGGGAAACTGGACGAAAAACCTGATAGAGATGGGGGTCATTGACCCGGAGGCTGTAGTACAATAGTTGTTACAGGTTGTTTATACACATTTATACAGTCCAAATGGTAAATAATGCATTATGTATGCATTGTTAAAGTACTTTCTGAAACAATCCTTTCTGACACACCCTGTTAAAGTCACCGATAATAACAAATTCTACTGCCAGAACATGCTCCTTTTGTCTAATTTCTTGCAGATTAACTAAATAATTTTTAAATTATTTTTATACCTTTCTATTTCCTACGTTAATGAACACTGCAATCATTCCTAATTTTCTACCAACGCTTAACGAGTCATTAACAAATGGAAATCCATTTAATGAATGTAAAACTGGAGACTGAATGTGTATATCTTTATCATTTCAAAGTGCTCAGTTTTTTGTTTGAACAGATCCATATTGCGACAACATCAACAATTTTAGTCTGCTACAAAGAGAGGAAAATTGCACTCCGTATTGTTTTCTCTCCTCCCCTGCGGTTAATCTTTCCCTTTAGAATGCAGCCCGAAAATTATCTTCTCTGTTTGGTTAATGTGAAACTGAGAGTGAGTGATTGTTCCCTGGGGAAAACTCATCTCCATTTCGTGGACTGAGTGATTAAGAATCACTTCCAAGAGACAGTTTTCTTGGCAGCTTGAGAAACGAGGGAAGGCAGGGACAGGGGGCGGAAAATTAACCAATAAGCGAACGCCACAGAACTAAAGCGAGCAAAAATACTAAGAAGTGTTTTGATGGCATCGTAAATTTATTTCGAGCTTCTCCATAAAAGATCTTCAGAGTACGTATCCTTTTAAGAGTTTGAGGAAGAACAGAAAAATTTAAATGCATAGGTTTAGAAAGCAATGAAATACTTTTCGTTGTTCTCAGAAATTGAACCAAAACTCCTTTTCTTCGTTGGATTGCTGACACAACTAAAACTTTGTCGTTGAGAATTACACAAGGAGATATCATTCATAATTGCATGCTGATAGCAAGGGGAAAGGAGAAGAGGGTAAAATGTGAAACAAGGGAGGGTCTAGCGCAGTCAAGTGTGTTTGTTCGTCAAGTTTAATATGTTTTATCACAGAATGTGTTTGCCTTAGAGCTAGGCCACATGGAAGATATCCAAAATAGTGTTCTTTGAACTTCTTAAAACAACAACAAACAAACATAATCATCCCATAGCTCTACAAACAAGTTCATTGAAAGCACAAAAATTGTATACTGAAGGTGAGGCATGTTTGGATTTTCAAAAAAAATTGGCAGACAAAAAAAAAATAAAGAAATGTAGGTTAGAACAATGTAGATCCGACGACATCGATAATGCTTCTAATGAATAAAAAATATATTGGGTTCGTTTAATGTACGACCTCAACACAATGCGCCAAAACCACGAGGATTGCTCGGAGATCGGTTCTGATGAACGGTGCCGTTGATGCCATATTAATTTGAACGTTTATATTTTTGGAAATATTTCCAATTCCAAATATTTCCAATATTCATCTACATCTAGAATTTTTTACATAGTTTAAAAAAAACAAAGGAAAAACCAAAGTTCGTAGGAATAAAATATTCTTCACTATCTCTCTAAATAAATGACGCGCGTAGGAAAGTAGTAATTATCGATTCCTCCAAATTGTTTGGATGAATGTAGTATTTTATTATATTACATAATGAGAGAGATAAAACTAATTTGAAAAGAACAAGCATGAATAAATCCCTTTTGTATAGGTTAATGGATTGTGAAGATATCTCTTAGGCCGACCTGGATGGCCGAGGTGGCTAAGAGCGAGTACCGACTCAGCGCTTCGGTCCGAAGGGTCGCGGGTTCGAGTCCCGCCTTGGGCATGGCTGTTTGTCCCTTGACTTTGTGTGTGTTGTCGCGGAGGGCCTCGCGTTCTGCTGACCCCAGATCAGAGGAGCCCGCAAGTGTTTGTCTAGTGTATGGTCGAATATGCGTCCCTTCGGGACGTAAAGGGCAACCGGCTGTCGGCCGGATAAAAGCCCTAGGAAAAAAAAGACATCTCTTGGAAATATTGAAGAAATAAATCCTTAACACGGTCACATTCCCACACATTTATACTAATTTAAAACGTAGAAGGAAGGCAAGCAAATATATGCGCTCCCAATATCTCGAGAATGTTACGAGATAGATTTTTTTGATACGGTTTAAACAATTTATGGTTTTTATATAGGTCAAGTACTAGTGTGATGAGGCTAATAGGACAATTGATACTTGTCTTTTCAGGCTGTAACACGGTTTCAATCTTCACAGTCACATTTATAATTGAACAAGAAGAATAAGAATTTGACAAGTGTGACATCCACACGTCACACACGGTTTTAACTGTTTTTGACGTAAATAAATAAATAAATACAAAATAGACATACAATCTACCAGACCGAAACCGGTGGAAATCAATTTTATGAAAATCTTGTATTCGGTTTAGGCGCTACTGTTGTTCATAGACAGACGAACATAGACACACATTCTAAAAAGCAAAAGATTTTTCGTTATCGAGTATCCATAAAACGTGGCTTCCGACCATACTGCGTATTTAAAAAAATGATTTGCTTTATATAGTACAATATCTTCTGTGGCAAGCCGCCGTTATAGAACGATTTTTCTAAGAATGAGCCAAAGTGACAGCTAGTGCTGGCAACATAACTGAAGGTTGTGTGGTCGTTGTGCCTTCAAGCCCATTAGATTCCCTTTCTGCATTCGTTCGTTTGCAGTTGGCTAACTTGTAAATGGCTTCGACGCTTCCTTTTGTAATGTCTTCGTCCGACAAAATTATAGTGCGCCGCGAGAAATAATTGAAATTAGGAAGTGCAGTGTTATGTGCTCTTCTATAAAAAATCTTTTTTTTCTATAACATTACATTGAATTTACTTTTTGTGTGATAAATATTATATTTATTTTAAAACCGAGTCTTGAATGCGAGAGGCGTACCAGTGCACGTATTTTCGGCTTAAATTTTTTTTAAATTTTTTAAAATTTTTTAAAATTTTTTTAAAAATTTACTTTCGTAGCAGTTTTCTTTTACTGATTGTGAGAGCATGTTAAGAGATTTTTCACACACGTAATTAAATTTAAATATTTCCCGAACTCGCGTACGTGCATATACTTCAGCGATTCTCTTAGACGTCTGCATAGGGATGTTTTCAGAGGAGCCACTTTACGAAGGGGCGTGGCTTATCAGCTGTCGCGGCGGAGGGATACTTCTCTGAATTACATGTGATGTTCACTTGTTAGGCGAAATGTCACTTTGGCTCATCCTTAGGAAAATCCTTTTTTATACAACATCGCCAACATGATAATTCTGTATCTTCGTACGCATCTTATGTTTCTTCTTCTGCGTATGCCTGTTGAATGTATCTTCTAATTTCGATAGAGCGTGCAACTGTTGAGTTGTCGAAGATGCATCGATGGATAAGGTGACCAGACGTCCCGTTTTTGCTGGGACTGTCCCTTTTTTGAGTCCCTGTCCCGTATTCTTTTGGAAAGGAAAACGGGACGCCAGAATGTCAGGTTTTTGTGACAATGCCTAATCGGCATGAAGTACCGTCAACAACTTTAAATTCATCATAATGTATTTCGTTGGGTTTGCATTGGTTTATAAAAACGGAAGCGCGAGTAAATTATACGCTCGTGTAGCACGAAACAACAGTGTTTCACAGGCTATTGAAATCAAGAAGGGAGAGATTTAGTGATGGTTCTCGGAAGGGAAAATGAGCTATCGCGTTTTTTTGAGCTTGTGTATGCTTAATCGCTATCGATAACGCTACCGAGAAATTCAATAATCCGAACATTCTGCTTCTGTTAGTTTCTGTGCGACTTACGAAGCAATCTTAATTTAGGAATAGTATGTACCAACTTTCTAGTGATGAAAAGTGCAAATTAAAGAAAATAATTTTTTTTTCGTTTTTTAATATTCCATTCAAATCTACTTCTAACTTGCAAATATTGTATCACTTTTACAAAAAGTAATTTCTACAAACAAATACCTGAAATAAATTTGAAATTGTGGACTTATTTTCTTTTTATTCACGTTATTCATTTCCATTAATGTTTAAAAGGAGTAGTTTACTGCAGTGTGTAATGTTGCTTTTTCCTATGTCCACGTGTCTCGTTTTGTCTTTTTTAGCCAAGAAACAGTCACAATATTCCGTTTTTTGCTTTTAAAACTTCGATCACCTCGGAGGCAAAATAAATTTGCTCGTCCTTGCGCGCCCGTTCTCACCGCGCAGCCCGCGTTTGTGGCAGCAAAGTTCTTGCGTCACCAATAAAGAGATCATTAGGGGCGGATTTTGATGATCCAGAACATCGCCAAAAATTATCAACAAAATTCTCTTAAATGCCCTAAAAACAAAGAAAAATGACATAAAAAATTGATAAAACCGTATGCCAGAATATCACAACTGTACCCTTCTTAAATCAACATTCAACACTAAATACCAAATGCAAGATTCTACTATATAAAACTATTATCCTACCCACACTAAGCTATGCTTGCCCAGTTTGGAGAAATGCAGCTCCTACCACCATACAAAAAATTCAAATCCAAAATAAAGTCCTTAGGAAGTCCATTAACGCTCCGAACCTACCGAACCATCAAATTCACAGAGAACTCCGAATTGATACAGTACTAGAACATATAAAAAAGAAGCAAATAATTTGTATTCTTCCCATCCCTCATCTCTTCCCGCTCTGAAATTCCATCTAGGCCGAACAGCAAACATCCCAAGTCGAATCAAATCCAAATTTACCGAAGATATGGTTAAACCTCCCTAAACTAATATGTTGAATTAAACTAGTAATATGTAGAAGCTACCCTTTTCCCTTCTAATTGCTCTAAGGCTCATCAGGACATAAAAAATCGATAAAACCAGTTCAGATAAACAACTCAAGCTGTTGGGTATGTTACCGATGTAATCGAGGCTTCGTTCTTTGTTCCAAGTGAACTCAGCTTGCAAACTTTTGGTTTGGACTAAAGAATAGTCCAAACCAAAAGTTTGTTAGCTGAAATACTACGAAATCTCTTTCTTTGGTCAATCGGCCGAACTGACAATGGCGCTGATTGGCGTCATAGGAATCTTAGAATACATACTCACAAGGGCTGACATTACACTTTTTGAGTGTAAAAAAACAACAACAAAAACAAACGAATAGACTACTGTGGAGAATTTTTGTTGCTTTGTTACTATTGTAATCTTGTAAATATTATTTGAAATAAGTATCCGTAGCATTAAAATGAATGAAATCAGCGAAAATGCTTTAAAAATGTCGAAAAAGGTAAAAAAACACTTATTAGTCGAAATCGACAAAAAAGCATAAAAAAGGCATAAAATGGATCGTTTCCTTTTGTCATAACATAAAATTAATGTCTACACGATATTCGATTTTTAACATGGTATCTGAGGGTATTATCTTCAAGATGGAATAAGGCACGACTTTATTCGTCTCTCTTGGTTCTGCCGCAAGATGTCGCATGATCGCGACCGTATGCTGCAGGTCAAGCTACTCTAGCGGCAGGTCCGAGAAGGACGCAAAAATTCGTGCCATATTTCATCTTGGAGATACTACCCTCAGATGCTACGTTAGAAAAACCCAAGTGTAAAAGGCATTGTTCTAAAGTGAAAATAAAAATAAAAAATTGAAAACTATCTTCCCTAGTGATCACTGTTACCGCGAGTTTTGTTTTTTGACGGCCTTCCGACTTCTTTCTCCCAACCCTTCCACCGCGGTTCGGCTTATTACCCAACGCCTGAGTTTAGCTCAGAGCCAGCTTTGCCTCTGAGCCTGCACCGTTCAGGGAAGTCCTAGGGTTCGATTCTCGACGGCGGTGGATTTTCGACACTTGCTAGATGGCTGGGTTGAATTCATCCGCTGTCTGTAGGATAATTCTTTCGACCGGCTGCTCTGATCGTCGTTAGGGAGGTTGGAGAGTTGTTAGGGAGGTGAGAACTTCGTTTCTCCCATTAATAGCAGGATTGATTGATTGATTGATGGATGGATGGATTGATTGATTGATAGAAGGATTGATTGATTAGTGATTTCGGGGGCGTCAACTGGTAAGGTCATTGGTTCCGTAAGTGTAGAGCATGATTAATCGCAGAGATCTTACTCCCCTGGATTGTGTCGGAACAAGCTCTAAGCTCCCGACCGGCCTCCCGGAATATGTTGTAGTGTAGTGCATGTTAGTGTAAGTGTGTGTAGCAGGAGAGGATAGCACAAAGAAGAGGAAGGACAGATCGCGCGCGGTCCGTGGCCCGTTTGGTAGGGTACTGCCCCGGCATTCGTCTGGTGTTGATCGGAGAAACCACGGAAAACTACCGATCAGAGCAGCCGGCCGCTAGAACTCTCCTCCAAACAGCGACTGAATTCGACCTAGCTGAAAAGCTAGTGTCGAAAATCCAGCCGCCGTGGGGAGTGGGAACCTAGGACCTCCCGATCAGAGGCGCTGCAGTGACATCAGTTGATGCACTGAGCTACCGCTCCCGGTCACAAACGGGACTAATGAACACAGCAGCGGTCGCGTTCGGCACCGCCCCACTCCGCTCCAGCTGTCGCCGTAAAGAATGGCTACCTCGTCGCTTGGAGCGAAAACAAATATGCTTGTGCCCAATTGTTTTCAAAGGGCGTACATCGCATTTGTCGATTATGGCCTTTCGCTCGATGTGTCGCTAGGATAGTCCGAAATCACCGTGTCGCAAAGTGCAATGACACATTGGCACGATGGCCTTCTCAATAAAAGCAAAAGCTGGATACTTTAGTATCCATACCACAATATTTCAGATCTTATCTATCCGGAATACTATCCGGATTTCTATGCGGAGTACCACAAGGTAGTGTACTTGGCCCTAGTGTAAGTGCAATATTGACATTCATTTCTGTTATTGAAGTATATACTCTCAGAGGAGGGGTGTAATTACACATTCAATGAAGTAATTATACTCGTATAAGTAGGGCTCGGCCTAGGCAAATACACATTTCCCCCTTAATCTTGAGCGATTAAAGTTTAATGGAAATTCAAGTAGGGCTCATATTTTCCATTCACCACGAAATTGCATATCACCTAAAAATAAATATTTAAAGTTGCATAAAGATAACTATTTTCGCCAAAACAAATATTATTACATATTTTGCGAAATATTATATGAAGAAGCTCGCTCGTGGCTCATAGCGATGTCGCTAGCCTTTCACAACTGGGGTTCGGGTTCGATTCCCGTCGAATCTCATGTGAAATTTGTTTCAACAAAACGAGTTTGGCCGCTTCAAAAGGGATAGCCCAACCCCTGTGAAATGTCCTAAACCCTTTCCTAATTCCTTCCCAATTCCTACCGCTGGGTAGTGACGCAGGGGCGCGTGAAGTAAGAGGCGCGTACGCGGAGATGCTACCTGGCGGTCCTCTTTGACAACTGAATAGATGGATGGAGGATTACTCCGCACTCAACGCTCGACCAGTGGCGAAGAGACGCGTAGCGCTGATAAATTGGATTAAGGGCGCAACGAATTAAAAAAAAAATTATTTTGAGTATTTTTAAGTTCAATTTTTTAGAGGTGAAAGACGATGAAAATACGTGTAAGTTTGCAATGCAGTGCTTGGTCACACATCACGTGATATTGTGGGACTTCCCCAATAGAGTGGAGTGAATCTGGTTCACGTCATGTCAAAAAGTCTGAGGGCCATTTCTAACACTACTCTCAACTCCGGCAATGACACTCTGAGTGAACATACACTCATTACACCAACAGCTCCCCAACTTCCTCAGATTCACAGACGAAATGTGCACAATGTTGAAGAGGATAAAGGCCCATTCACAATGCAAACATAAGCATAAGCATGGCGTTAACATAAAAGTTAGGACTACGCCCGTAAGCGGACTCATTCACAATGCGTTCGCATAAGCATAACACGTAAGACGTTAACTTAATGCATTGCAAGCTTCAAGCTTCTGTGCTATGCTTATGTCAGACATAAGGAATGAGCCAATCACAGTTCGTTAACTCAAAATCGAGTATCGAAGTCGATCGTGTCGATTCGTGTGCTGCGTCTCATAGCCAATAGAAACTCTTATTTTGCCTGTGTTTATGTTGGACATTGTGAATACGCCAACTCTTCGCTTGTGTTAATGTCTATGTCTATGTGTTATGCTTATGTTTGTGATTGCATTGTGAATGGGCCTTAAGTCACGTTTTACGTCGTACGCGAGACTTCTCTCGATCTTGGCTACAGGTTTACATATGGGTAAGAAATAAATATTTCCGTCGTTTTAACACATACTTTTCACTTTTTAAAAGTAAAAATAAACATTTACCATTTTTAGCATCTAAAAGTACTATCACTATGTAAAGATTTAGGTAACTGGAATGAGAGAGAAGAAAAAAACAATGGTAGGGCAAGGAAAGCTAATTTTAAATAGAAGTATGTAATTCTGCAGCATTTTTCCAGGATCTATCTGTCAAGATGCCTCCCACTCTCAATGTGTGGTATTTTTTTGTTTGATACATTTATTTCCATTGAAACGTAGATAAAGTGAGGAATAGACTTTTATTTGCGCACAATTAGTATGGGAGACCAGATTAGTTGGTACCAGCTGTTTGTTTTTAATTTTGTTTACGGTACGGGTTAAGTTTAAGTTTTAACAAGTTTTGATGTATCGATGGAAACTACCCCTCATTATGGAATTTATGCTTCCTTATGGAATTTTCTATTCGTGAATGTTTTCACATCAAACATTTAGAGTCGTTAAAAGTCATTAAGTCAAAATAGAGTCAAGGTGTAACAAACCAACCTCACAAGTGGGATTGATTGATGCAGGCATCGCAATAGATTGGCACTAGCATGAGGTAGGTTGGCACACTACTCCGAAAGAGTGTGGAGTAATAAATAAATGTGAAAACGAAACATTTTCAATGTTTTATTTACAGAAAGAAATGCACAGTAGTTTATCACTGTTTGCACTCTTAGAACAGCGTCGCATTAGTGAATACAGCAGTTCTTCTAAGTTTCAAAATTTCTTATTACGTAACTGCATTTACAATCACAAAATAGTGATTAATTTAATTTATTCACTGTTTTAACCCTTTTTAATTAAAATGCATTGTCTTTTTTGGACGATTGCATAGGTAAACTCATATCATTGTTTCAAGTTGCATGCTAAAGATAACTTAAACTTGGGTACATGAGCAAGAAAAAGTTGCAGGATTGAGCTACAAAGAACGTAAAATACATCTCTATAAAATCAATGAATGATAACTCTTTGAAAATTAAACACCATCGGTTGATAAGCAAAACGTACTGTATTGTTACATTAACGTATTGTACATGAAACGTAATGTAACCATATTTATTGAAAAGAGCTTAATATATTTGTACATTAAATTTAGTGCATAAGTTGAAATCAGAATAGATTTAATGCAGAGCTTCTCCCCTACCTCTCATCATTCATATCGTATATTCACAATTTCCAGTCCATCAATACCATTCTTTCGCCGGCCCGGTGGCCGAGATCGCTAAGGCAGTAGTGTCGTAGTGATCTCGGGCCGAAGGGTCGCGGGTTCGAGTCCCGCCTCGGGCATGGTTGTATTTGTGTTCGTCCTTTCACCCCTTATCATCAATCACCATATCGTTTCATCCACGTAGTTACCATACCGTTAACAGCAATAGTGGTCGCTAATGACCAAAGATGTTGATGCGACCTTAAATAACCCCCCCCCCAAAAAAAATCAATTCTTTCCTTCCAGTTATGAACATAAAGCTTTGGCTCTTGCAACCTAATAAGCATGTGTACATTAAATTTAGTGTGTGATTATGATAATTACTTTAATGCAATTTACATTAAAGAAATACGGAAACTTCTGACGGTGTAGGAATACTCGTACAATGAAAAGGTTGATACTTTTTTAAAAGATATATTTCAGCTTCTCCAAATGTCGGATATTATACAAATTTGTAATGTATCAAATTCGTAGGTAGGTGTGGAGGGTAATTGTTCAAGTAGTGGCCACTGCGATAGAAATTATCCCTTCAGTAATAAAATTTGAAAAATAAGAACTGCTTCCCACTTTTTCAGCTTTTTCACTGCAGTGTCTCTGACTAGGAGGTCCTAGGTTCGAGTCCCGACGGCGGCAGGGTTTTCAACCCTAGCTTTTCAGCTAGGCCGATTTCAGTCGTTGTCTGGAGGAGAATTCTAGCGGTTGGCTGTTCTGATCGGTAGTTTTCCATGATTTCTCCGATCAACACCAGGCGAATGCCGGAGAAGTACCCTAACAAACGCCACGGACAACCCGTGATCTTTCCTTTCTCTTCCTTGTCCTATCCTCACCTCTTACAAACACACTAGGATGCACTACACTACCACACATGTCGGGAGCTTAGAACTTATCCTGACTGGGGCGGTGCCCTGCTGGTGGGAGATACCTAGATGAGGAAAACCCTGCTAGTCGACGATAGGTCGGCGCGGTATCTCGCCATCCTGTGGGGGAAGATCACCACCACCTCACGATGAAAAATATGCACTACACTTACGGAACTAATGACCTCAGTAGTTGACGCGCCCGGAATCACTAACAATCCAACAATCGACGAACATGAAAGTGCACCACTATCTTAAACATATCCAACAAGAAAATTAATCAAAAACGTTGGAGCCATTTAAAAAAAAATTATAATGTCTCAGAGTCTTCATGTAGAGAACCCCAAAAATTAAATATGTTTCAAATTCAAGGGGTCGCGACATGCCAGATCGAGATCAATATCAGTTTTGGAGAAAATCGATTGAACGGTTTAGCCGCTAGCGTTGTTCACAGATGGACTGACAGACGTTTTGCCATCATTCGATTTTTCGGGATCAAGGACCCAGAAAACATGGATTCTGGCTACACCACGTGTTAGAGGATGACTCATCAGCAATGTTACTAAACCTTTTACATTTCCTAAAGATGACTTTTCTGAATTTAGTGTCATGAATGGAAATTCCTTGAACAATCTTCGATTGTTCCTGAACAATTACATCTGCAGAATTATTAAATGCAGTTACACCACATTAACCAACATGCATGTGTTTTCAAGCATTTCCGTAAATAGAGAGCAACGTGTAACATGAAAACTGTGCCCGATAGGCCAAAACTGATTTCGTATTCGAATTTAGTGTCCAAGTATTTTCTAAGAGCACCATTCACATTCTTTGTTACAAAAATGCTGTTGACCAATCTTTTAGAAAAGGAAATTCAAGAGGGCAGGAAATATTTAATTAAAGTTGAAGAAACCTATTATAAGGGATGTGCAAAATACTTTAAATTTAGTATTTAAATACTTCGCCAAAATACTTCGTAAATAAATATTCAAATACTCTCTCAAAAGGTTTTGAATAGCTAAATTCAGACGTATTTAAAATACTTCAAATACTCAAAATACAGTAAATAAAATAATTTATTATTATTTTTTAATGAAACAATTTATTGTAATTGTCAATTACAATAAATTACTAATTGACAGCCATAAATTTCTGAACAATTACTTATAAGTCTAACTCAAATAAGCGGAATTTCCTTTTAAAGCGACCAGTTTTTCAAACAAATCATCACACAAAATAAACCCCTATTTGGGGAATGTATACAACCCGCAAAGGAAAACGGTCGTTCAACTGGCGCGGATGGACGTAAACTAATGTTAATAAGGAATACACGCATCTTTTGTTGTAGAATAATTGCCCGGCATTTTTAATGATTTACTTACAATTTAAAAATGAATATAATTGAAATTCAATAGCTGAAATGAGCTTTGATTTTTGTTTCAATGAGCTTCATTCACTAGCAGAATGAAACCAAAAGGAACTATCCTCGTTAACTTTACATACAGTTTTTCAAATACAAAATGTATTTAAAATAGGAATTTGAAATACAAGTATTTTTATATACTGCCCAACCCTGCCTATAATTCATTTTTTAAATAGAAGTCTGAGGTTCAACCTGAAAAGTATTTGAGAAAATTTGCTGTTTTGAGGAATTAGTTCGACTTATTGTTGCTCAGAGTATATTGTGTAGCATATACAAACGGGAACAAAGTTTGAGAAATATATTTCTGAAATGAAATATTTCTTTAATATTCATTTCGTAATGAGCTATCATACGCATTCTTTCATTCATGATTATTGATCAACTGTGCCAGATCTTCAAGTTCCCTTTCTTTTGAAAATCACGACTAGGTTGAGATTTGAACAAATGCTTTCGGTATTACAAGTATATAATAATGAAATATATCTAGAACATCAGCTGAATATGATAGAGTTTGCAAACTTCGAGTATGAAAATGGATCATATCAACACATATTTTTAAGCTGCTCGAGCACCATACCAGCGCCAAAACGTAGACGAACACATGATAAAATTCATAGGTCATTGTGTCATTGTGTCATGGAGAAATGGATAATAAAAGCTGAAAAGTGGGATTTAAAATTGTGGTGTCGTTGTGATGCCGAAACAGGTACCTTACATAAGTTTGATCTTTGCACTGGAAAGAAACAAAATCGGGAAAAAGATTCGGAAAGTGTAACATTGTCACTTAGTAAATTTTCTGAGGGGTTTAGGAGTTGAGATGTTTTTTTAATAATGTTTTTAAAATTCATCTTCTCTTTTAATATGAACTTCTTCATTAGCGTTTATACGTATAAAATAGTTCGGGAAATAATAAAACAATTGTCCCAAAATATGAAAAAGGCAAAGGTATGAAAAGGGGTGACATTGATTTTGTTGCCGGTGAAGATATTTCACGTGGCAAGTGGACAAACAATTGATCTGTTTTATTGCTTAGGAATTACTTGTCTTTAGACAAAAAAAAAGTTGAGAGAAGAAAGTCTATGAACAAAGAAGTAATAAACATTGAGTGTCCACCCATAGTACAGACGTACAACAAGTTGAAGAGATATAGTACTGCACGAATAAAAATTGCCATATACTCGTATGAAGTTGCACAGCATTCTACTGCCTAAGCGGTAGCGAGAAAGTAAACTATTGCTGTTAAAACAGCACGTTCTTTCTCGCCTTTTTGTAATAGTTTTGTAATACTTTTATTCCACAATTTCTCCCCGAATTAATATATCTCAGCAATAATTTGTTGTAAAACTCATAACAAATTGTACAACATTTGGTGCAAAAACTAACTAAATATTTTCAAGCAAATATCAACACAATTTTGACAATTATAACTACTTTTCATGCAGGTAAAACACAGTGGTGTGTGGTGAAATTTTTTTCTAGGGAAGCAATTACATTTCAGATTTTTAATTATTTACATGGATAAGATGGCAAATGGATGATTTAAACACTGAACCGATAAGCACAAGCGCGCAGTGAGTCACGCCGTATGCAACTGGCCGATTGCTTCCGAAGGCGAGCTCGACTGAATGAGCCTGCGCGCGCCCACCACACGCGCCAACGTATCTACTGATCACAGCATTCCCTATGAAACGCTGGAATCAGTCAGCTCTTGTGGAGCGCATGCAGTGCTCATTTTGGAAAGATAATATTGGATGCGCCCTATTAGAACTATTTTAACTTGGATTACAAGTGAATTATATAAATTACTAGTTAAGTTGCATTAAAATGTAAGATATCCTTGCAAATGATAGGGGAAGCAATGCTTCCCTTGCTTCCATGGAATAAACTACTTGGTAAAACATGTCCCAACAATAAGACGTAATTCACAAAACAATAGCTTTCGAGTCATTGCTGCCGAGCCATTGCTGCATTCCAATATGTTATTTCCTAAAGGCTAGCAATTTTTATTTCATATTTTTCAAATACATTTTAAATAATTTCTAAAAGGTTAATGTGTAATTGTATAACAAATGGTCGAATGTAATAAACGAACGAAGAAATGTGAAATAATATACAAATTCTGACTTACAAAACATCCTACTGCCTAGAATTACGTTTACAAAACCCAGTAAATTCGGAGACGGCAATTATATTTGTCGCCAAATTACACAAAAAACACTCATATTTTTAAAAAAAATTACTTGACTTTATTTGATTTTATTAAAAAAAAAAAACTTCATTGAGAAAAAAATACATCATCATAATTGTGGTTGTAGGAAGACGTCGAAAAAATTTTCATTTCTTTCAACTTTCGAAAATTCAGGATTTTCAACCAACATGAGACCAGCACCATTTTCTTAAACGTCCTTCAGATTATTTAACAACAAAATTTAATGAGACACAGTGGAGCCTTTTTTGAGAAAAAGTTGTTTAAACGAAATTAAACATTTTCTATATTTCAAGCAAAATTACGGGGAAAACACAAATTATTTACGGGCAAATTACGGGGAAATTACACACCTTATTTCAGAATCTATATTTATGGAACAAATTTTATTAAGGCAAAAATCTCTATCTTCATAATATGGTTGTAGGAAGGCGACGAAAAAAGTTTGAATTTTTGTAATTTTCAAAAAATCAGAGTCTTCAACGAAAATGACATTTGCATCATTATCTTAAAAGTCCATTACACTATCGAAGGACAAAATTTAATCAAACACAATGGAGCCAGTTTTACATTCTCGTATACGTACGGATATACAGTACGCAGTATAGAGAAGTTAGTAATACGTAGTATAGAGAAGTTATGTAATGCTGTGCGAAAAAACGGGGGATTTTCGGCAGAAAAAGTTAATTGCCGGGCACTGATAACGAAAAAGTGGATAAATCTAGTTGCTAAATTAAAAAAAATTCTCTAATACGTGGTGTAGCCAGAATTCTTGTGTGTGGGTCCTTGATCCCAAAAAGTGAATTGACGTCAAAAATATCCGTCCGTCTTTCTGTCTGGAGAATGTGAACAAAACTAGCGCCTGAACCATGCATAGGATTTTTTCCAAATTAAAGACCTATTTAGTTTTTGCACGAGTCGAAGCTGTGAGATTTTGAAAAACATTCATTGATTTTTGGGAGGACTTTATATGAAGCCCTAGGGTATCATTTTCAAAATTTTCTCAAAAATGGCTCCAAATTTTTTCTTTAAATTTCTTGCAAGAATAGAGTTAAATTCACTTATTCATGTGGCAAAGATTCGATTTTCAGGGTTAACTCTGAATTTTAGGAAATTGTAATAATATGAAATTTTTTCGGTAACTTCTTACAACTAGAATATTAAAGATAGAGATTTTTCCTTCAAATGAAATATCTTGTACATATTAGTTCTTTCATTAAGGTGATATACATTGTTTTGAAACTTTCAGTAGTTTCTGCGAAATATTGCGGGAAATATGTGCAATTTTAAAAAATAACAAAAAGACCTCAAAAACGGCTCTAAATTTTTTCTTTAAACTTTTGGTAGGGATAATGCTAAATGTAATCTATAAGATGCCATAGACACCATATGGCTCTATTCTTTTTCTTTTTCAAAAATTGCAAAAATGTAATGTTTTTACTTGTCTCTCGCGTCGTTAATATTTGCATTAGCAGCGATTTGTTCACATTATTATATTCATGAGTAAATGTGCTCTAAATAATGACAAAAAAACTGTCTCAAAAACTTAACAGTCTCTTGTGAAAATAAACTCAAAATTCCGCATTTTCAGAAACGCTCAAACGCCATTTTCACAACAATTGCTCCAATTGTTTTTCTTCAAACTCTTCCAACGGATATTGCTAATTGCTCTGTTCAATATGACGTACTTCTTGTAGCAGCAGGCAAGAAGGGGGGTCAAGACTGTACAGTACCAGTCCACACCAAGGAAATTAAATTTTATTTTCTACGAGAAAGTCTGTCTTTAGCACCTCTAGTTTAAAAAATGTTCCAAGGGCTACATGTAAAGCACTCCTCCAAATTAGAATATCGGTTTCAAATTCAAGGGGCCGTGACATCAACCAGATCGATTGGGCAATATCAATTTTGGAGAAAATCGGCTGAACAGTTTAGCCGCAAGTGTTGTTCCCACGGAGAGACAGACAGATGGATAGACGGACGGATGGACGGACGGAAGAACGGACGGACGGACGAACGGACGGACGGACGGACGGACGGACGGACGAACGGACGGACGGACGGACAGACGTTTCAATCGATTTTTCGGCATCAAGGACCCACAAAACAAGGATTCAGACTACACTACATGTTACAGGATTTTTTCTGAATTTAGCATCTATATTTATCCACTTTTTCATTACCAGGGCCCTGTAATAAGAGTGTTTCTGCCGAATGTTCGCCGTGCTTTCGGGCAGAATTATATAACTTTCTCTCTACCGCGGTAGCAGTAGTGAGAAAGTAAAAATATTAAAAGTTCAAAATTATCTCCATGACATTCCGGTAGTACGTAGCGAAAAATCTTGTAGGCGAATATACAAAGAGAGCAAGATCAACACGGTAAACAACTGGGTCCCTGAAAAGAGAATCCATTACACCTGGCACAGAATCAGATGATAAAGATGTGCTTAATGTGTATAAAACAGTAAAAAAATAGTAGTGCTACAAATAATATTTGTAATATTTGCAGGGTTCATTTTTGTTTCTATAAGAAATTGAAATAGTATTCATTAAATCAAGACAAATAGTTCATAGTAAACCTTAACTAATATATTTTTCTTCTAAAAATCTTCTTATGTGGCCTTTAGAGAAATATATATCTCAATCTCTATTTTATAAATGGTAAATGCAATGACTTAAAAAATCATATTGAAAGACTTTATAAGTTTTTAATTTGAATACGATACATTTTCGAGAAACGAAACTGTATGGTTCACAACGAGGGCTCATAGAATGATATTATGTAAGGCACGGAGGTTATACTAAAAAATGAAGTCAGAAATCAATTCATTTGCATTATACAATAACTAATTACAAAGAAAAAACAGATATGAAAATAACACGCAACCTTACAAGAAAGTTAAAAAGCAACATTCACTAATTAAATGAACAATTATTTATGTGCTTAGATAGCAAGGTGTAAATAACATATACTAGGTATACGTAAGTTTTTCGTTTTTCGAACTTTCATTTATGTTTAGAAGGAGACAAAAGGTCGTAATTCTCTCGTATTCAATGAAAAAAGAATGATGGAAAATTGAAATAAGACAAAAGTCACAGAGGAATTTTTCATGACATCTTGAATCTTAAAATATATATATATATATATATATATATATATATATATATATATATATATATATATATATGTATGTGTGTGTGTGTGTGTTTGTGTGTGTGTGTGTGTGTTACTTGCTCTAACATGTTGTGTAGTAAGAATCCATGTTTTGAGTGTCTTTGATATCCAACTATCCATTGATGGCAAAATGTCTCTGTCTCCCAAAGTTAAAATATCTGTTTCGAATTCAAGGGATTACAATATCAGCCAGCTCAATCTGGCAATATCAGTCACAATTTTTATGTATAACTAATGCGCCGAACTCTTTCAGCCTTTAGCGTTGTTCGCGAACACATGGACAGTCTCTGCAAGTAGAGTAGTTTTTCTGTAAATCAATTTTTTTCAGGAAATCAATTTTTGGTATCCACAAAACATGGATTCTGACTACACAATGGGTTAGTGGACGTAAATTCATGCACATTGGAACAAGAATAATCAGTTTTGTTTGGTGTCAGGAATATAAATTACGAATTTTTCTGACGATAAAATAATGTTTTTTTCTGCAGTATTTCATAACTTTCTCTACACTGCGCATGTAGTATGGGAGAATGAAAAAATTACGCTAAATGAAATTATAAGTTTCCTGGATAGCAAAAATCTCATAAGCGAATAACTGCACTGCTCCCTAGCAGGCGGAAATACGGGAACAGTTCTCTTGAATGTAAATGAAGAAGCTCCGTAAACAATTATGAAGTAACGCTCGGTCAATCACGAAAATCCATTAGAAGAAAATAAAAAAAATATTGGATTTTCTTAAACTCACTCATACAATTACTCAGTCAATACTTTCGAATCGACGATTCGTTGTATCTGGTGGCAATCAATCCGTTTCTATTCGAACTTTCCGGGGCGTTCAGAGTTTTTAATTCATGTATGAAACCTCCGTTTTTATGTATGCTCCGTGCTCCGTTCAGTGCAAACGCATGGGAATTTAACTCAGTAGCCCAGAAAATTAACGGGGTTGTCAGTGCTTTCAATAAATAAGTTGCAGCTCCAGGACTCATGTTAAATCCGAAGAAATTACTATTGTTAAACCCAATAAAATCGAAACTTATTGATAAGCTTTCGCAACGCCATGAACAAGTCGAAGAAATTCTTCATAACAAAAATCAAGATAGCTAGACCACATCTTTCTTGGTGCGGCGATGCAAAACTCACGAACACATAAGGACAGCACGTTTAGATGGACCACGCACGTAGATCAAATATTGGGAAAAAGTCCTCGTAAAAAGCGCCCAAAAATTATATTTATTATTATTATTATTACATTATTATTGTTATTAATATTATTATTATAATTCGTCTGCTTCACGACTAAAGATGTTATGAGTCGGTTGAATATGAAATGTACTGCAGCTTGCTTGTAACCTGCTTTCTATGGTGAAGATCTAGGGATTGTCGGCGCCTCTACAATACTTTGCGCGAAATGCGGACTGTTCCCAGTAAAGCAATGTCTTGCCTTCCCAGTGTTTTCAATGACCTGGGAGTTTAGCCAAATTCTTACACGAATTTTGCGGAACAAATCCCAGAGGTGCTGTACCTGTCGGGGGACCTGTGCTTTTCTGTCCCGTGTTCGCCTGATCTCGATTTACAAACTCTTCAATTTAATCCTACAGCGGCCTTTGTTACATATATGTAATAACATTTCCAATCAACTCGTATTTAAACATTTTGCATTAATTTTCAAATTGTATTCTTCAATAGACGGAGACATCCTGCATGAAACAGATATGCAATTTTTTTTAAATCCTTGAATGCCAGATGTCGGTTTAGCCTTGATGGCTTAGCCATTGTATACTCCTGGGCAGGGTGCACATGTGACTTGCGTCGATTCTATTGTTCATCTAAAACCGAGCCTAGCCGCTGTATGTCTGGGGTTAAGGCGGCGGGTGAGACCGGAGTAAAGCAAAGCCAAAAACACTCAAAGTTGAGTTTACGCGCAATGCTATTCTCGCTTTTAAAACAACTTTTGAAAATGTTACAATTTTTGGAGATTGTAAATCTTTTGCGAAAAATCTTTGGGCTCTTCCATTACATTTCTTGAGATTTCTGCTCTCAGGATACTGAAGGTGATCCAGAACTTCCTGTTTCATCCGACAGGAAACGACTACACTATCCACCGCCATAACCCGTGAAACATTTCGTAATAAAAACAAATTAAATTAATAAAAATATTAAATTTTAGAATTCACAATTTAATTTCCAGAATATTTGCGGTAACATGTGGGGAGTGTGTGAAGAATACGGAGAGGAATTTGTGGAAGAAATATGTTGAGCCAATGTGGAGGGAATGTTTGGGAAATCTTTAGGAGAATATGTAGTGGAACACACGGTCAACATCCGAGAGAATGTTATGGAGAACATGCAAATGAATAATCAGGGGAACATGCGGTTAATATCCTAAAGGATGTTATGGAGAACATGCAAATGAATAACCAGTGGAACATGCGGTTAACATCCTAGATGATCTTATGGAGAACATGCAAATGAATAACCAGTGAACACGCGGTTACCATCCTAGAGGATCTTATGGAGAGCACGCAGAAAGACATTTGGTGCACATCCGGCAAGCGAACGTGGCACATGTGATACACATGTTACAAATACGTAAGGAAACTGCGAGGAATATGTAAGGATAATAATTTTAAAACGAAAACCAATACACCAAACACCCTTCTAGTTGAAGACCCTTTAACTTTCTATTCTACATATCTAAGATATTTGAGAAATTGATACTAATCTGCAAGTCAGGATTTCTACGTAATTACATATTTGTTTGACCAATGATTAAGATCAATGTCATACATTTACAAATTTTTAAATGATTTGAAACCTGCATAATTAAACATTTTATTTGCTACATTCTGACATTATGGCCTTTGAAAATTATTTTAGGAATTCTTTAGTACAATTTAAAGTTGATAATTAATTTCAGGAGAAGATCAGGTTTTAACTTCACAATATATTACTTATATACAAATGGCCTTTGGCAAAGTCTGGTACCCAGGGCTGCTCTACCACTGAAGAGCCAGGGTATTCTCCTTTACTTTTGAAAATAGGTTT
Organism: Teleogryllus occipitalis; assembly: GCA_011170035.1. Classification (NCBI taxonomy): domain Eukaryota; kingdom Metazoa; phylum Arthropoda; class Insecta; order Orthoptera; family Gryllidae; genus Teleogryllus; species Teleogryllus occipitalis. The sequence continues at coordinate 169,501 of BLKR01001901.1, read as the reverse complement.
CTCGGCGGAAGATGAGTCTCATTAAAATAAGTTCATCTCTTTCCGTCCTAAGCCAATTTATCTCGGCATTTAAGGTTCGCGTATTTCGTCTTTTCCAATTTTTACAGCTGATAGATCTACCGAATGCTACGACTTCATACGCAGATGGCTGACCGATACTTGATTCTCGTTGCCCGGAGCAGTGCAACCACCGTTCTGGTTACCTCGATCCCTTCTTCGCACAGTAAACAAGAAGTCCTAGGAGATGGACTGGCACCTCCCGAACTCGCCCTGTACAGGAGAGAACTATGCGATTTTATACCACCCACATCTAGCATTCACGCATTGCAATAGAACTAAAATAAAATAAATAAATAGTTATTTCATCATATAATGCGTTGGGATATAATGGGTTAAATAAAATGAAGCATATTCATTGGGTTTGGGGAAATCAGTCCTTTTTGTACATTAACCCCAAAGACGGTTAAATATATAATACAAGTTTTATTCGTGCAGGGATATATAACCTAATCTGAAAGAAATAAGTACTGTGTATTCTAATGCATTTTTAATTTAAAAAATAAAACGTTTCAACAAACTAGCACAGACTTCCTAAACTAAGTGCCACGGCTACTAATATTCCACATACGTCTCGAAATAAATACTTGAAATACCTTGGGCAATGTTCAGTTTTTAAAGTGTTTTAAGTTCCCTTTCGATAGGAAATTAATTTCTGATTATAGAACTAATAGTCAACAATTGGTTTTTAAACGTTTAATCTGGATGTCTGAATAATTTTAATATAATTCACGGCTATAACACTGCTCGAAAGCCCTTGTCTTTTAATGCATTAACATCTAACTATATCACCTTTTGCACAGAGATAACAAATTTCCTCTACTTCGCAAACTAGAGAAAATAACCTAGAACGCAAGTAGAGAATGTTTCAATTAACAAGGTGGTTTATTTTTAATTACTGTATCGATACTCATAACTCTTTTCCAAACTGTTCCATAAAACGAACAAAGTCTAGTTCCTAAACTGTTTTATACTCACCGCTCTAGGAAAACTAACCTTTTCCCTAAAATTATGCTTCGTGTTTATGATTGCTGAACCCATACGTTTAAATGATGTTCAATAAAATTTGTTCCAATGAAATACAGTTTGAGTGATACAAGATTTTTAAATGAAAACTTTTTCTATATATACAGACGTATTTTCCGAAAAATCTCGAGAAATGTTTTGGAACGATCTACTTAGTGACTAATCTTTTTTTAAGATTTTACTCTTACACGTGCCTAAAAAATTAATGCAACCCTACACAAAAATTTCATTAGAACTGTGTTTAATGGCTATTAACTTATTCACTTTTATTTTATTGAAAAAATATTTTAAATATACCGTTCATGGAAGTCTAAAAGAAAACAGGAACAAGGAAGAAACACAGCGGACGCACTATTTTAGAGTATTTTAGAGTACGGAGCGGCCTGCTGGGACCCGTACAGAAAAGGGCAAATCGAGGCGTTAGATAAAATTCAAAAACGGGCCGGGAAGTTTGTAAGTCATGGACGCGTTGATGGACGAGATGAATGGGAACCCTTATCTAAGAGACGGGAACGGGCGCGTTTATGCGTAATGTACAAGATATACAAAGGGGACTCAGCATGGGCAGACCTCAGTAAAAGATTACAGAAACCTGATTATAAAAGTAGAGGAGACCATCCCTGGAAAATACGATGTAGAAAGCAAAGAACTGATGTAGGCAAGTTCTCCTTTATGAATCGTACTATAGTAGATTGGAACAAACTACCTGCAAAAGCACTAGAGACTCTTCCTTCTAATGTAGTGAAATTTAAAAATATACTTAATTCTATGTAGGTCATCATTAATAATACTGGGACTTTTATCATTATTATTATTATTATTATTATTATTATTACTATTATTATTATTATTATTATTATTATTATTAGTTTCATTATTATAATCGTTAGTATTATTAATAATATGGTCATGTCTCTTATACAGTGAAGTGAAGTGAAGTGAAGTGTGGTGGGGGCATGGAAGGGGTGGGGAGTGTAGTGTAGTGCAGCGCAGTGAAATGAAGTGAAGTGAAGTGGAGTGAAGTGAAGTGTTAGAAAAGCTATAAGTCAACATATAGATAACTCAAAATTAATTATAACTAGGATATTAATCTCTAATTCTAATTGTAATTATATTTGTAAATATTCGTAATAGTTTTGTAATTGTCGTATATCTAGTTGTAATAATGTTTGCCACCGAGCATTAGCTCAAAGCGAACTTTAATAAATCTATCTATCTATTAAGCCAACACAGCAAAGTAAGCAAAACATTTGAGGACATCGATGAAAGGTAATTCAAATGGTTTTAAAGCATTGGTCATCGCACCAGTTCTCGCGCAGAGGTAATTATTAATTATACGTTTATTATTTTCGAGCAATTTGAATGATAAAATATTCGTACTACACACTAACAGGGTGACATAATGGATGTCATTTACTGAACGGAGCATACTTCTGACGAATTTGTCATTCTAACAAGATGATTGGGTGGTAAAAACTGATTATCCTTACATCAAATCTAGAGGGAGGTCGGACGTCTCAGTGAAGAGTTGAGAGTCTTCCCCAAGTCTTTCAGTGGAAGTTGATCGGGTTCCACAGTAGACTGGAGCATGCACACGCAGGACAAAAATGCTTGTTCTTAGTGACCTATGTTCTGTATATTATTGTGAGGCTTATGCCATTTACAGAGCTCTAAAGTACATCAAAGAAATGTCAAATTCAAAATTTGTAATCTACACTGATTCAAGAAGTGTACTAGAAAGCTTTAATAGCACCTCCACACTTGATCCAATAATCAAAAAAACTATTAATCTATATAATGAACTGTTAAACATTAACAAAGAAATAGTGCTTATCTGGATTCCCTCACATATCGGTATTACTGGCAACGCATCAGTTGACAGGGCAGCTAAACTAGCTACCTCCTTACCCCTTACCATCAACAATGTTTCCCATAATGATATAAAAAAGAACTCCTTCACAAAACCAAGATATTGTGGGATACCGAATGGAAACGCTCACCACCTAGTAAATTACACTTGATCAGGAAATTTATTCTTAAAGACCATGCTCCCTAACTCCAAAAAAGAAGTGATCAAGTGCTACTAACGCGTTTGAGAATTGGTCATGCAGCTCTGACTCACAAACAACTAATTACAAAGGAATTTCCAAATCTCTGTGAAACATGTAATCTACCTATCACTATCATACATATATTAATGCATTGCCTAAATCTTAATAAATTAAGGAAAAAATATGATCTTCCAAACAATGTACAATCACTTTTGAATGATAAAAGTAATGTATATAAAGTGATCCATTTCCTTGTGGAACTCAACCTCCACAAAAATCTGTAAACCAACACAAGAGTCCATGTATGTTCAAATACTCAACTACTTTTATACTAATAAAATAATATCTATTTGATGCCTTCCTCCAGGTCAAGTGTCTGAACTATCCACAATAATGTATAATACTATGTAAAATAACCTACTGTATTTGTCATATTGTAACTTATTGAAACATACTTCGTAAAGACTTAACATACAGATATACTTTGTAAATATATGTGACGCTGTATTACAACCTTGTGGTCGTTCAAGACCTAGTTATTTATACGACCTTTATAAATAAATTATATTTAAAAAAACGCTTGTTCTTTGCTACTTACAGGTGGAAGTATAACACAATGTATGTCAAATATATACCATATTTTCTCGAGTATAATCTCCCCGTCTTATTTTTAAACAACAGACAACAAAAATAAAAAAAGACTTGCGGGTGTCGGGGTTAGTGCTGCCGTTTCGACTATCATATCGTGGTCTTCTTCAGGGCTTCAGTGCACCAGATCTGAAGAAGACCGCGAAATCACGGCCGAAACGTCGGCATCATTGCCGTCGACACGGCGTCATCAGGACAACCAGGATCAATTGCATGACTCTGGCCGTGGAAGGCTACGTTTACAAAAATAGAGAAAGGCTATAAGTATTATGCGAGAATCTCGAGTATTATGACCGGGAGCGGTAGCTCAGTGCATCAACTAATGTCACTGCAGCGCCTCTGACCGGGAGGTCCTAGATTCCCACTCCCCACGGCGGCAGGATTTTCGACACTGGCTTTTCAGCTAGGTCGAATTCAGTCGCTGTCTGGAGGAGAATTCTAGCGGCCGGCTGCTCTGATCGGTAGTTTTCCGTGCCTTCTCCGATCAACACCAGGCGAATGCCGGAGCAGTACCCTACCAAACGGGTCGCGGACCGCGCGCGATCTGTCCTTCCTCTTCCTTGTCCTATCCTCTCCCTTTACATACACACTTACACTAACATGCACTACACTACCAGATATTCTGAGAGATCGGTCGGGAGCTTAGAGCTTGCCCCGGTTGGGGAGGTGCCCCGCTGGTGGGAGAGTCCTGGTTAGGAGGAAACCCCACTAACCGACGGTAGGTCGGCGCCAGATCTCACCATCCAGCGGAGGAAGACCACCGCTATCTCCCGAGAGAAAAAACATGCACTACACTAACGGGACTAATGACCAAAGTAGTTGACGCGCCCGGAAACACGATCGAGTATTACGTGAGAATGATTTTTCAAATGTTAACTCTTTATTTTTCTCACAATATTCTAAAAGGGTGATACTTCGGACATTCCGACTGCAATTTTCTTAAGACTTGTTTAAAGAGAAAATTGGAGAGAATTACAGTGTTGAAACATTGCAACAAACAGCATAGACGAGGTTCAATGCATGAGATTTCCCCTCCTTTAATTTTCATCCCAAAAAATGAGGGGGTATATATTCAAGAAAATAAGATACTTTGAAATGTATTCCTGTACTTAGCTTCTTTGGTGTCTGGTTCTGTGTACAGGTGTTTCTTCTGAAGATATCGTGCGAGCAGAGTCGCTTCCCATCTTGCCAATTGTGTGTTGGGAAGGTACGTCTTGAGGAAGACGCGGAAAAGCACTGATTTTCTAGCGATGGAAAAGTGGAATCGTATGGAAAGGAATTAACTGCCCTTCAGCTGCAACACTTAAAGCCTTTAAAGTTGACTTTTAAATCACGTACGCTAGTCAATTGAGTCTTGAATATTAGAAACAGGAAAGAATTGAAATTATTCTGGTTTTCCGTTTTGCACGTATAGAATTGTCTCTCACCTCTCCTCTTCGCTTGCATAGATTATATCGCAAGTTAAAAGAACTACCTACCAACGGGCGTAGGCTTTGCCAGTTTCTCTTCTTAGCTATGCTCTATACGGCCTTTATGACATGATACGATTTAAACAAGTTTTACCGCCAAAATTATTAATGGAAAAGCGACAGTAATAACGAAATTTAAGCACTTTCCATGGCCTAAACCTAAACTGAGCAACCATTTACGATTGACAACTTTTATGCAAAACAATGCCGGAAAAACACACGAAAGTAAAGCATTGAGTTTCATAAGAAGATAACTTGTAATGGATGAAATAGATACACGCATTCACACGTAAAGAAAAAAGCCATTTAACATTACCACAAACTATTGTTTTTTTTTCATTGCATGAAGCGAGATATTTACGAGAGAAAAAATATTATCGGAAAAGACCGTCACCTGAGTGAAAAGTGAAAAACACGATTGATTCCTTCGCACTCATTTTCGGGTGGATTTTCTTGAGGTTGGCGTAGGAACAATCACACTGCCATCGACGCAGGTCACTGCCTTGGACGATCGCGGACTACTAGCCGCCCCAGCCTCAGCTCTGCTCGCGGGGCGAGTTCCACTCACGAGAACAAAGCCACGGGCCACAAAGGACAGAGCCAATCAACCATGAGATCACAGCCTTCGGGTCTATTCACGAGTCAACATCCAGTGCTTTTATTGGTGAGTATTATTGCAACCGGCGGCCATTGCAGGTTTTCTGCGATTGGTCGATCAGAGGGTTAATTTTTATTGTTGTTTGTGTCTATTACCTATTATGTTTTGGGAAGCGGATTGTAGTTCTGTGAGTCTTGTCGTCCCGTGAGCGAATGCCGGCGCCTGCCGTGAGTAGAACCCGCGCACAGGGAGGGAGGCGTCAGGGGAGTTCGATTGTTTTAGGAGAACAAAGCCCTCTGGGAACGACAGCCAATCGCCCGCACCTGGGGGGGGGAGGGGGTTGGCTTCCGGGCGCGGCCCACGGACCCGCGCTGCATTCATTATGCTCAACAATCGCCGGCCATTGCAGGAGCTTTGTGATTGGATGATTTGCAGTATCATGCATTTTCACCTATTCGACGCTGTCTGGAGGAGGATTCTAGGGGCCGGCTGCTCTGATCGGTAGTTTTCCGTGGTTTCTCCGATCAACACCAGGCGAATGCAGGAGCAGTACCCTAACAAACGGGCCACGGATCGCGCGCGATCTTTCCTTCCTTTTCCTTGTCCTATCCTCCTTCCTTACACACACACACACACACACACACACTAATATGCCCTACACTACCACATATTCCGGGAGACCGGTCGGGAGCTTAGAGCTTGTCCCGGCTGGGGCGGTGCCCCGTTGATGGGAGAGTCCTGGTTAGGGGGAAACCCCACTAGTCGGCGGTAGGTAATTATTTTGAAAGATCAACCGGATTTCTAAAGTACATGTAATACTTTACAAGAGTTTTGTGTTTTGGGGAGGGAATCACAATAAATTTGAAGTTTGTTTCAAAATCGCTAAGTTCAACCACCTTACTCGTATTTTCAAACGCAGAAAGACCCACAACTTTAATTGTAAGATCAGTTACATTCGCTAGTAAAATTATTGCTGCTACAGATTGACATAGATTTTCTCGGACAATTTGTAATCTCTCTCTATAATCTCTCCTTTAAATATATAATTATATATGGTACTGCAGAAAAAAATTGCGCTTCATTTCAATTCAATTTCCATTCAAACTGCGCTCCACCCGAGCTTCGTTGTTGCTGAACGTTGGGGGGTGACGCAGGGCGAAGCCGAGAAGGTCAGGGCAGAGAGAGAGAGAGAGAGAGAGAGAGAGAGGGAGAGAGAGAGGGAGAGAGAGAGGGAGAGCGAGAGGGAGAGAGGGAGGGAGAGAGAGGGAGGGAGAGAGCGAGAGGGAGGGAGAGAGAGGGAGGGAGGGAGAGGGAGGGAGAGAGAGAGGGGGAGAGGGAGGGAGAGAGATAGAGAGGGAGAGAGAGAGGGAGAGAGAGAGGGAGAGAGAGGGAGGGAGAGAGAGGGAGGGGAGAGAGAGGGAGAGAGAGGGAGGGAGAGAGAGAGGGAGAGAGAGAGGGAGAGAGAGAGAGAGAGAGAGAGAGAGAGAGACTCGTAGAACATGGAAAAAGGGAGGAACACGTACAGAGGCAGAGACAGACAGAGAGATTGAGACGGACAGAGAAAAACGGAGAGGGAGACGGAGAGAGAAACAGAGAAAAACGAAGAGACGAAAAGAGAGACGAAAAGAGAGGAGAGAGAAGGAGAAAAAGACGGAGAGAGAGTCGGAGAGAGACGAAGATGGAGATGGAGAGAGAGGGAGGCTGAGAGAGAGAGAGAGAGAGAGAGAGAGAGAGAGAGAGAGTCGGTGAGAGAGACAGAGAGAAAGGAAGTGGAAAAGAGAAAGAGGGAGATGGAAGGCAGAACAACGTCTGCCGAGGTCCGTTAGTGGTTATATAAAACGTTAATGAAAATGTTGATTATCAGTCTCTAATAATTCATGTATCGTGTAAAAATACCTCTTCATTAAACTGATTTTGCTTCACAGTAGGGGAAGCGGGAATAATTGGGTCACGGGGTAAAGGGAGTTAGCGGTAAATTATCGATAAATATTGTAAACAAACCGTACTGAAAGGCAGCAACATATGCTTCTACCTACCATTAGTCATGACAACCATAGCCAGTTGATCGCCAGAGCAAAAAAAGCTTATATCGACGATTATCGCGTTCTTACCAGGAAAGTGAATGTTTGATATTAAAAGTGCTCTCAGAAAGTAGGGTCTTACGCACGCGATCTGGAAGAATGAAAATTTTCAGGAAGGGAAGTACTTCTGCAAATCATTTGATACCAATTGCGAATAATTTTAAACATTAAATAAAAGTTTATGAGTGGGTATTGTGACATACCAATATCTCGGACCTTGTATTGTGTCATACTTATTGTAAACAGGGTGAATTGTAAGGATAGACATGTGTAAATATGGCGGCATAGCAACGGTAGACGAGTTGTCGTCAAGGTCAACAAACTGCATTGCTTTGAACCACGGGACGCGGCTAGTTGATAAAGTAAACTATTTGGGGATTGGCCGAGAGCAATGACAGTCTGGGGCGCGGCTAGTTGAATTTGTAAGTAATTACGGGGATTGACTAGGCATGGAATTTTTTCTGACCAAAAACAGTAGAAAGACGGACCGAGTTTTGAAGGGCTGAAAGAGGGGAATATGGAGGCATTCCGACTTATGCCGTGGTGCTGTGCGGATCGTGTGTAGACAATTTATGTTGGGAGTTTGGGAATTGTGAACATTTACTTTGGAGCTTACTATGATTGTCGGACTTAGAATATTGATGGAAGGTGCGGAAATTGGAACTTGGAAATATTTCGAGTGCAGCAGCTAGAATTGTGAACTTAGGTGAATTTGTCGGCAACAGGACTGGGAGTATTTGATGCAGATAATAGTTAGCTGAACTTTAACATTTTAAGTATACGCGTAGAAAGAACTGGGAACTTTTAAAAGGAAAATTAATTAAGTCTTATCAACTTATGAGGTGGTGAGGATCAGTGACTTGAATACACTTGTGCCAGAACGGAAGAAAAGAAGATGGTATTTGGACCTGGAACCATCGACACCGGGGAAGATTGAAAATGGTCCTACGCGGCGACATCGGTCGACAACGCGCGAAGACGGGTACTGCAATATAAGGTTTGAGACTGGTCATGACCGAAAGTTTCGTATTGTTACCAATGAAAATGGAATAAACTTACAAGTTTCTGTGAATAGAAAATATGATTTTCATTTAGCCAATTACAACAAATGAGTAGCTAGAAATGTATATTTGCTTTTCAGATTCCTCGGCCATTCTGTACAGATGGCAGATCGAATAATCGGCTATTAGCAGTCAATAGCGATTATTTCTTATAAGACCCATCAACCCATTTAGCCGGATATTAATTTAAAGGAAATAGCAGTTGAAGAATAATGTTAATAATTGAATTAACGTAATCTTTTCCTGGCGCCCATATTCTTTTATAAATTTGGAACGGGTTACGTTGAATTAATATTAGACGGGTAGAGGAAATATTAAATTTAAAAAATAAAATTAGGTAGATTGTTTCAAACGGCGCCCCAACTGGGGCTGAATTTGTTTAAAATCAGACAGTTTGTTTCAGTATGATAAAAATGTGATTGTGATAAAGGTGTGATGAGCCACCCTCGGAGCTGACTGGCTTCAGCGTATTCCTAAGGTGACTCGTCACTTTGAGTACTGCGATTGATTAAGTAACTTACTGAAAGTTGAAGGGAAGGGGGAGGGCGGCTTACTCAGAAGACGTTTTTAAGCAAAATTGCACCATTTATTATTGATTAGGGGAGACAGGGGGAACGATGGATTGAAGGGAGATGCACGGGAGTCGAGATTACTGACGACGGCCTCTTACCCCATCTCCCCGTGGACCAGGCGTTCCGGCGGGGGCGGCAACAGCAGCGGCAGCACCCTGGGAGCGTGTCGTCATCATCCCAAGAGAGTCGTCCGGAGTCGGAATCGGTAGTTGGAGAAGCAAGCCCGTCACTGCTCGTCACTCTGCCTGCCACTCTCCGTCAGTGCTCGTCACTCTCCGTCACTCTCTGCCACTGCCCTCTGGCTCTGCCGGGCCCGTTTAGATTGGGCCGACTTGCATTCGGCAGCGTTTTTTAGAGGCCGCTGCCGGAATGTTTTGCGACGCTGCGTGCCGCTTGCCTTGTGTATCTTCCCGGTGCGGGGTGATGTGGTAATGGCGGTTCACCACAGGGGTAATGGTGGTCTGTGATTCTCATTATCGAAGCGCGACTGCCATTGCCCCAAACAAAATAATTTATTGGTCTGAATGATTTTGAATGCCATCCCTGGTGCTATTTACACATGTAGCAAGAATGGCTGCACAGATGAAGAATTCACGGAATGGCTCCAACACTTTGAAAACCTTACGTGACCAACTATCCAGAATCCAGTGCTTCTCATCTTGGACAACCTTAGAGGTTACTTTACTTTAGACGCCTACAATTATTGTAAAGAAAATAAATACTGTTTGAAGTACTAATGTATTAATTTTACTTCATATTTCTTCAGGGACTTCCATTATCCACATGTTAGGGAAATGGGGGTCAAATGTTAAGTTTTGGAAATTCGGTATTTGAGTGGATTTTATTGAGTTTAATTTTTTGTGGTGAAAATTCAAGCTTAATAATTATTATGTGATATAAAAGAACATATTTGTTCATAGGAACAATTCGCACTAATTTATATTGAAGAAGCGAAAAGTGTTATCCCCGCTCCCCCTATACCACATCTTCTAAAATTCATTTTTATTGCACACATGGCAAATAATGTGCTGCGCAACACTGAATCTATTTGTCTCAGTGACATTCAACACTATTCAGCAATGATATTCAACAATGTCTTGAGTTTTTGAACTTTCAACCGTCCTTTACGCTAACTAAAATCAAAATTCAATCATAAACTTTTTGTGCTGTTTAAAGAAAAAATGGTTTAAAAATAGAAATTGCCAATAACTGACACACAATTTCGCAAAAAAGACTCAAATTTGCGAAAAATTGTAGATAACATAATTTGAAGATCTATTTTTGAAGAATACATTTCATTAAGAAAAAATGTTTATCTTTGTAATGGAAGTTGTAGGAAGACACCGAAAAAATTTTGAATTTTTGCAATTTCAAAAATCAGAATTTTCAACGAATACGACCTCTTACCTCTCTTAAGCTCTTACGCTGTTTGTGGTCAAAAGTTAGTCAACCCGTTTGACGCCGTTTTGGAGAGAAACTATGTTCAAAACAAATTAATAATTGCCTATAATTCACACAAAATTACGCGAAAAACATTCACATTTTCGAAAATTGTAAATAAACTTATTTCAAAATCGATCTTTAAGGAACAGATTTCATTAAGGGAAAAATCGGTATCTTCAATACATTAATTGTAGGCGACTTCGAAAAAATTTTCAACTTTTGCAATTTAAAGAATATGAGTTTTCAACGAACATGAGACCCGGTCATTTCTGTTCAGCGCCTATTACGCTATCCGACAGCAGAATTTAATAAAAAAAAAAAGATTTTTTTTGAAATTTTTGAAAATGTCTCAGGGGCTTTGAGTAAAGGACTCCCCCAAAATTAAAATTACGGTAAAAAATAAATTGGCAACTAGATTTATGCACTTTTTCCTTACCAGTGCCCGGAAATACGAGATTTTTCTGCCGAAAATTCGCTGCTTTTTCTCGCAGCATTACATAACTTCCTCTCTACTGTACAAGCGGTAGCGAAAAGTAAAAACGAGTAGTGTTTGCTTAATTTCTGGTTGTAGTTAATGCAATTTAGTTTTTATTTCTCAAAACAGTTCCAAATGGTCTCTTTAATTTTTCACGGATAGCGCGAAGGACGCTTAAATATAGTCATTTTCTAAAAATGTTTCATTTTCGTTGATTGATCTGGATTTCCCAAAATTGCAATTGGTAGAAATTATGCGAGGAAATGTGGGCTATTTTTGTAGCACTAGTTTCCTTATAAGGGTAAATTTTGCGTTGCACTCGTGGCTAAACAGTTGAGTGATTAAGTAATTAAATGTATGTGGTTTTGTTTTATTTCATTTTCTATAAAATCATCATTATCGAAAAATAGATGTTTTATTTATTAAAAAACTGAGAAAAGAATGGATTCTTACACATTTTTTTGGTTAAAAACAAATTTCTGACAATTCTGTTATGTTTTTAGTGGCTCGAAAAACTTGGAAACTAGATACTATAAATACACCAAAACACCTTAGATATCTTGTTGATGTCGAGAAACAGAGCGACATTCAAGCTGGGGGCTTATGAATTGATAACATCATCACTATTAGGTAATCGACAGATGTCTCGCCCGCACCTTGAAGATTCACTTTGTGTTTATGGATCTGTGTAAGGCCAATGCCACCGGCCGGGCTCATAATTAAGACAATGGATGGCAATAGAGGAACAAAATGTGAATATCCAATTGATTAAAACCGTTAGAGATTTATATAGTGGTAATACAATCATAATAAAAGTCGGAAGAAACGTTTCAGCATCATATTCAGTACATAAAGGCTTAAAATGCTGTGGAGCCCGACTTTGCGTGAAATATATTTGAATGAAGCCTTGAGAAGATGGAAGAAGAAGAAGAAATGGGTAGTATGTGATAGATGAGTAATATGGGTATTAAACTTGGTAACTTTGTTATGCTCTCTAGATTTTAGAGATGATCAGATAGTGTTCGCTGAAGATGAAGATGTAGGTCTCTATTATAAGCTGCGGACAATATAGAAAGAGTACTCGGAATGGGTTTTGGAAATAAACTTTAACAAGACAGAGTATATGGTTTAGCAAGGTGTGCTAAAGGTCTAAAACTGGACGATGGTTTGGAAGTAAAACTCGGAAAAACATTTACATACCAAGAACATAAATAAATGTAAATGAAGTACGCAATATATTGAAAACAGAATTGCGAAAGGCAGAGTGGCTGTAAGACAATTTCATCCCCTGATTACCCTCGGGCTTTTTCCAGTCGACAGGCGATTACCCTTTACGTCCCGATGGGACGCGTGTATGACCTACATTTTATGACGTGTATGACCGAGCTTATGTTATTTTGGGTCAGCAAAAAGCGAGGGCCTCCGGGACAACGAACAACCATCTCACTCTCTTAGCCACCTCGGCCATCCAGGTCGGTACAACCACTGATATGGAAAGAAATTAAGTAAAAGTGAGAATAGAAAATTGGAAAAATAGGCGGAGAGAATCATGGCCTTTAAGAGTCTGAAATGTGGAAAGAACAAGACGGAGCAAAAAAAATAAAATAAAATAAAATTAATAGCAATGGAAATGGAATTCTGGCGTCAATGTTGCAGATTGACTTTAATGGATAAAGATAAGAACAAAAAATTAAATGTAAATCGCTTGTTAGTTTCAATATAATTGACATCACTGAAGTAAAAATACTGAAATGGTATGGACACATGAAAAAAATGAATATAAATTGCTGGCCGAAAATATAGAAATGGCAAGCAGATACCATCGAAGAAGACGCAGACCTAAACTTACATTGAAAGGAGTAGAAGAGCAAATGGTGAAGAGATGTTTGAAGAATGAAGACTACAGCGATAGAGAGAAATGGTGGCTGGGTTGATTGGTTGATTGATTTTTCGTGTTTTCGGGGGCATCAACTGCTTTGGTCATTAGTCCCGTTAGTGTAGTGCATGTTTTGATGGCGCTGATCTTCCCCCGCTAGATGGCGAGATCCGGCGCCGACCTACCGTCGGCTAGTGCGGTTTCCACCTAACCAGGACTCTCCCACCAGCGGGGCACCCCCCAGCCGGAAGAAGCTCTAAGCTCCCAACCGGTCTCCCGGAATGTGTGGCAGTGTAATGCATGTTAGTGTGTGTGTGTAAAGGGAGAGGATAGGACAAGGAAGAGGAAGGACAGATCGCGTGCGGTCCGTGGCCCGTTTGGTAGGGTACTGCTCCGGCATTCGCCTGGTGTTGATCGAAGAAACCACGGAAAACTGCCGATCAAAGCAGCCGGCCGCTAGAATTCTCTTCCAGACAGCGAGTGAATTCGACCTAGCTGAAAAGCTAGTGTCGAAAATCCTGCCGCCGTGAGGAGTGGGAACCTAGGACCTCCTGGTCAGAGGCGCTGTAGAGACATCGGTTGATGCACTGAGCTACCGCTCCCGACAAATGGTGGCTGGGATGCGAGGGGCACTCACAACTCCCCACACTACTACTACTGCACCAACACATTTGCGTGTTTGGTCGGACTGTTCTTTTTTCAACTACATTAACATCATTAGTCAGATCCCTCTGGAAGGCAATGGTCAGACGAGGACACAACAGCAGACACACGAAGTCGACGGATTTGTACGATTCATTCCAAGTAGTATGTGCTACTGACATATTTCATTTCATTCAGAAACATTCACCAGGAGTGGTGGCTCAGTGCATCAACTGATATTACTGCAGTGCCTCTGACCGCGAGGTCCTACGTTCGAGTCCCGACTGCGGCAGGATTTTCGACTAGCTTTTCAGCTAGGTCGAATTCAGTCGCTGTCTGGAGGAGAATTTTAGTGGCCGGCTGTTCTGATCGGTAGTTTTCCGTGGTTTCTCCGATCAACACCAGACGAATACCGGAGGAGTACCCTACCAAACGGGCCACGGACTGCACGCGATATTTCCTTCCTCTTCCTTGTCCTATCCTCTCCCCTTTACACACACACTTACACTAACACGCACTACACTACCCCATATTCCGGGAGACCGGTCGGAAGCTTAGAGTTTGTCCCGGCTGGGGCGGTGCCACGCTGGTGGGAGAGTCCTGGTTAGGGGAAAACCCCACTACCCGACGGTAGGTCGGCGTCGGATCTCGCCATCCAGCGGGAGATCACCGCCACCTTCCGAGGAACACATGCGCTACACTTATGGGACTAATGAGCTAATTTGTTGACGCGCCCGGAATCACCAATGAACTTAAACAGTCACGAGCCGTCACTGTGTAGTAGTACAAAAACCTTATAATCTGAAGAGAAGTACAATCGTATTGTAAATGATCGTAAAATTAGCGAGTAATAAATTGGAACCTTTTAAAATGATAGGAAATAACATGAAAAATATGTAAATGAAGTCACATAACAAAAAATATTTAATTATGTAATCTTCTTATTTTATAGATACATTTCAAGAACATATTTTAATTTACCAAGTTTTCATTTTTCTTACAATTTAAAGTGTTCTTCAAAAACTAACAAAGTCTGTAACTTGGCAGCCTTTTCCCTGGCCTCACGCTTTCAGCTGCCTACTGGAAATCGTGTATGTTTGCGCATGAATGTGGTGTGTGTGTGTGTGTGTGTGTGTGTGTGTACAACCCTGACTGGGTGCGTCTTTTGAATTCGTGATTCGTCGCAGGCTTCATACATAAATTCAATTTCCAAAATGAAATCACCGCACGCCACGACGAAGAGAGAGACGAGAGAGAGAGAGAGAGAGAGAGAGAGAGAGAGAGAGAGAGAGAGAGAGAGAGAGAGAGAGAGAGAGAGAGAGAGAGAGGCAGACAGAGAGAAGGAATGAAGGAAGGAGGGGAAGAGAGATGCAGAAGGATTTCAAGAGACCAAATAAGAAAGTGATTGGAGCATTTTTCTAGTTCATTTCAAATGATAACATATCGAACGTGAATTGATTTCGACTTTTAGAAAACTTTAGGATAATGGATGAAAAATAGGTATACTTACATTTAAAAAATCGAAGTTGTGGTAATATGTTCAATGTGAAAAATTCAGTGTTACAAAGAGCTAAATAACTTATTTTCTCCACCATCTACCATTATTTGAATTAAACGGGTCTAGATACCTGAAAGCCTTTTTCAAAGTGTTTTCTGTTGCCAACTTAGCTACGAGAAAGTGAAAATATTTGTGACGTGAGAACAAATTAGAAAGAGTGGTATTTTATTTACTACATTTTATAGAAGACAATTATTTTTCTATAATAATGATGTTGAATCAAAAGTGTAATCCGTAATGTCTACGTTCTGAAGGAAATTTAACAAGTTAATTTTTTAAAATTATGTCCGTAGTAGAGACGCACACCATGCTAATCAGTTTTGATAATTTTATACCCGAAGCGATTTTATACCCTTTGCCAAGACTATGAAAGCCGGTAGCAATAGTAGGGTATTAACTTAACTCTCTAAACTCACAACCGGGAGCGGTAGCTCAGTGTTGTCAGCCCTAGGTTCGAGTCCTGACGGCGGCAGGATTTTCGATACTAGCTTTTCAGCTAGGTCGAATTCAGTCGCTGTCTGGATGAGAATTCTAGAGGCCGGCTGCTCTGTTCGGTAGTTTTCCGTGGTTTCTCCGATCAACACCAGGCGAATGCCGGAGCAGTACCCTACCAAACGGGCCACGGACCGCGCGCGATCTGTTCTTCTTCTTCCGTGTCCTATCCTCTCCCCTTACACACACACTTACACTGACATGCACTACACTACCACATATTCCGGCAGACCGGTCGGGAGCTTAGAGCATGTCCCGGCTGGGGCGGTGCCCCGCTGGTGGGAGAGTCCTGGTTAGGGGAAAACCCCACTAGTCGACGGTAGGTCGGCGCCGGATCTCGCCATCCGCGGAAGATCACCGCCATCTCCCGAGAAAAACATGCACTACACTTACGGCACTAATGACCAAAGCAGTTGACGCGTCCGGAAACACGAAAAAATCAATCTAAACTCACATTCAGAGGCTCGTTTTGGCGGGAGACTGTGGGTTTTTAAAGCGCAGATTCGCAGGACACACTCAAGTGTGCCGAGTTACGCTTATTGCATTTAAACGACCTTCATGAAAAATAACCCTGGCTGAATACCCTTAACAATTAAATTCTTTGACAATTACCCTCATAGATATTTTTTCAGCCAGAGAACGAACCAAATAAATACAAGTGAGACCCTCGCGTGGAATGTAGGAGTAAAAATAGTTATGCGCCTTGTGGTGGCAAATTCGAAAATCCTCAGTGACGCCACTGACACAGGCAACACCGCCAACACTTACTCCAATCAAATGGTAGAAATAAGGGAACGTTTTGGTGCAGTTTTGAAATTTGGTTTATATGTTTTTTTGGTCGCTGAACAAGGTTTGCCAACAAAACTTTTGGAAACACTTTTTTTAAGGAATAAATACGCATTTCTTGTGTTTTTTTCAAAATAACTCATAATTAATCCATTTTTCTTGAATCTGGTCTTACATGAAATGTAAGAAGATAAGTATCTACATTTAATATCATTAAGCTTTGTCCCTCGAAATAACGGTTTAGCTATGAGACCACGCCGAAAACTAATGAAAAACGGAGATTATCCCTCAAGATAACTTTAAAACTATCCATTTTTCGTAATTATTTTGAATCACTTTAAATTATAATTGGAAACACAAAACTAAGTAATTGCTAATGTGAAAAAGAAAATTAATATTTTGGAATTCGATGGACTGCAGCATGATCGACTCGTAGACTTCCCGTTCTAGGACATTAGTGGACTGAAGAGCTTGTAAAGAAATCTTACTGCATTTGATCTCTCGTTAATTAATCCAATTAAAGTTATAGAGACCAATTCAATTTATTAATATTATTTAATTTTATTAATATTAATTAGAACTATTAAGGCCATATCGTAATTCAATCAATTTATGTTCCTATTAAAAAAGAAAAAAGGGTAATTGAAGCAAAGCGAACTTGCATAGATATCAGTGTCAGCTATGGAGAAAATTTAGGATGTCACTTCTTACAGTATTAACAGATATCAAACTCTTTTTTTTTTTTTTTTTTTTTTTTTGCGTCCAAGTTGACGCAACGCGTCTCCAAGCCCCTTGGGGGGCGTTGAGCGCTTTTTGCGGTTGGGGAGTAATTCTCCATTATCTTTTACGCATTGGAGAAATCCTCAATTAGCCACGTTATTCACTTTATCTGACATATGTCACGTCACGTCGCAGGCATATGTTAAGAGGACCGCCAGGTAGCATCTCCGCGTACGCGCCTCCAACCGCGCGCTCCTGCGTCACTACCCAGCGGCCAGAATTGGGAAGAAATAAGGATAGAGGTAGGGTTTAGGACACTTCACAAGGGTTGGACTCCAAACTCGTTTTGTTGGAACAATTTCGGCAATCGAACGGATTCGAACTCGGACCTCAAGGGTGAAAGGCAAGCGACTTCGCTATGCGCCACGAGCGAGCTTTTTTACTTTCCTATCATTTCTGACCTGTTGTTAATGTTATTATGGTGTCAAATCCTGTTCAATTTACTGATATAACGCAGATTATTCCGTTAAGTGTTTTATTTATTTATTTAAGGCATGTTAAAATGCCATCTTTATTTTCGATGGGTTTATTTACGATCGCTTTATATAAGTTTTAGTTTTTATAAAAATGGTTGCTACATGTATATATTTTACAATTCTTTTATTCAAAAACAGATTATACATTATTTTTTTCTTAGGCTTATTTATTATTATTATTATTATTATTATTATTATTATTATTATTATTATTATTATTATTATTATTATTATTAAGGGTAACATAAGAAGGTAGTTGTTAAATCTGTGATGAAGCTACCCACATGTTGTGTTATGGAACTGTGCCTGCTCGTATTCGCAGTGAGCGCTGAAGGCATTTCCATGATGACGCCCCGTCAACGCGGGTGCTGTGTTGAGGGGGCGCTCAATGCAAGATGCGGCGAATAACGGGCAATCGATTTTCGATGGCCGTCGCTTCCCGAGGAAAGGCCGCCTTAATCTAATTTCACAGCGCAGCTCGCTCCACCGCCTCAGCCACGCCCCCCTACACGCACGCACACACACACGCGCGCACACACACGCACACGAAAAACACACGCACACGAAACACACAGCGGTCGACAATCCGCTCCCCGTCGCGAAATCCACACACTGCACAAGGGAAATCAGGTCCTAAAATCGTAGGACCGCAATATCATTGAAATGTATAATTATAGATATGGGGATATTCATCCACAGTAATAAATGTTGTTAAACAATAAATTATTGTTGTGGTTGATTATCCCCATATCTATAATGGATTACCACAAGATCTCGGCTACCACCACGGGATGTTTGATATTGCAGGATTACAGGATGCACAGATATAGCCAGTATTGCACAGTTTGGAATGTAGTACAATCAAGTAGCTAAAGAAATTCATCCATAGGTAGATATATTGAATTATAAACTAATTGAGAATCGTCCTGTTTCACAAAGACTCACCTTACCATTTCTAGAGAATAATGAGGTAGGACTCAACTGGTATAAGCCTATTATCGACGACAAACGCGTGGATTATAATTGCAGCATACAGGGGTAATCAATAAAATAGAAAATAATGAATTAATAATTAAGATAAGCTGTCCATCAACGAACCACCGAAAAAACGCATTCTATATATCTAGATATGATATCAAAATATCAGAATTTGGCAGGGAAAATTCAATAGTTGTGCAATTGGGTAAGTTTGGTGTTATTTCTCACTTCCTCAATTATCTCAGGCGCAGAGCTTGTGACGGTCGATTTTCTTACAAAAATAAAATTATCAAAAAGGATAAGCATAAACATCCATAATGCTTTAATCCTTTGGCTTATTGTGCACAAATTCTAAACTGAACAACGGAAAAAGAAGTTCTTCTCCATTTTTTCTTACATCTGCCGAAACCAGATGTAATACACATATTCAAGTCATATGACTAGGTGATTTTTTTCCATAAGGAACCAATGGAAATCCTTACGACTAGGAAATACGGTCATACCCCATGTTAAGTCATTGATATTAAGTCGTTTAGCATTTTACGGAAGAACACATTATTTGCAAAGCTTCTCATTTTCGCTGGCCTGTCTAAAATCCCATCCAATGAATTTGCACTCTGAAAATGGATTGATTGATTGATTTTTTCGTGTTTCCGGGCGCGTCAACTGCTTAGGTCATTAGTCCCGTGAGTGTAGTGCATGTTCTTTTCTCGGGAGATGGCGGTGATCTTCCCCCGCTGGATGGCGAGATCCGGCGCCGACCTACCGTCGGCTAGTGGGGTTTCCCCCTAACCAGGACTCTCCCACCAACGGGGCACCGCCCCAGTTGGGACAAGCTCTAAGCTCCCGACCAGTCTCCCGGAATATGTGGTAGGGTAGTGCGTGTTAGTGTAAGTGTGTGTGTAAGGGGAAAGGATAGGACAAGGAAGAGGAAGGACAGATCGCGCGCGGTCCGTGGCCCGTTTGGTAGGGTACTGCTCCGGCATTCGCCTGGTGTTGATCGGAGAAACCACGGAAAACTACCGATCAGAGCAGCCGGCCGATAGAATTCTCCTCCAGACAGCAGCTGAATTTGACCTAGCTGAAAAGCTAGTGCCGAAAATCCTGCCGCCGTCAGGACCTGAAAATGGAGCAGTTACCCTCTCAACACATGCCGGCGTTAGAATATATTTTCTATCCCTAAGTATTTCAAGAACGATATTATGTGTCACCTGCCTGGGCGTTATTTCCAAGTTTCCTTGCCAATCCTCCCGTGGCTGATGTTCCCCACTTGAGGTTCATCCACGTGTGGTGGCGCGTGTCGTCACATAACACAATTCACGTCGCCGCTAAAGATTGTCGATAATGCACTGCAGGCCAATAACCACTAACAGCTTCGAATTACGCGAAAATGTCTTCTGCACCGTATACAGAACGATTGGTGATCAGTTGCTTTTGCTATCAATTTAAACAATGCGAGATAAACACGTATTAATAAGAATTTTGAGAATGAGAATTCTTATCTGGCTGCGTGGACGGTGCTGCGCCCTACCAGCAAAGCTGCAAAGTAGTTTCAAATATTGTATTATCTTGGTCGATTTGAATCGGAATTCGCAAGTTTCTGAAGAAAAAAGTAGATCTTGATGGCGCGATGTTTGAAGTGCACAATCTTTGCCCTAATTTATTGCGAGGATGGCTTATAATTGTTTATTTGAGGTTAAGCGCCAAATTGAAATAAATTTCGGTGCAAATGTGGAACATTCTTCCCCGCTCCAGTAAAAGTTCAAACAGGTCCCCGATTTGACAGGCCGGAAAGACGCGGAATATTTGCTTAAAACTACAGGGAAGTAATTAGTGACGTCAGCTTATAACATTTCTTGACTTATTTAAACTTAGGAAGAAAACAAAACGAGACGCAGCGACCAAGATATAATTTAAATACAGTTGCTAGCCCTGTTCAACCGAATGATTCACAACTCCACATTTAAAAACGTGTTAAGGAAACTGACATGGTCGTGGCGAACGAATTATATACACGCCAGCAAATAGAGACACATACTTAAACGAAGGGAGAAAGAAAAAGAAGAATGAGAAAGACTAACAAGGGACCTTTCAACAAGTTCAGGTCGAAATCTGACTTGATTTTTTTCTATTGAAAGATATTCACTATTTATGTGTGTTGGGGAAAAAGTTAGCTGTCGTTAGCTGGTAACTGGAATTTACTGAAAGAAATCAAGAATTTGATCAGTGTTTGCCACAATGTTTTCGCTAACTCCGTGGACACCCTTGGTGCAGCGAACGACTCACGTAGTATTGTCATTGCTCCAAAGGATCTTTACTTATCGGTAATGTCTGACACTGGGAGGAAAACAATAGTTCATTTCGGGGAACATTGTGTTCCCGTATACGAAATAAGTCGATTTATTTTTTTGATTCGTCAGTTAGTTACTAATCGCAATTAGGATTAATCGAAATTAGTACGACAATCAATTATTTTATTCGATTAATACACACAATTAACTCGATTGTATTTAGGTCGATTAAACGATACATATCAATTAAAATGTATGATTATAGAGTTCGATCATAATATGTATATGGGCATCAACTGATGCCCTGAGCTATCTATCTCTGAGCTATCATTACAGCCACTCTGACCGAAAGGTTCTAGGTTCGAGTCTCGACGGTGGCAGGATTTTCGACCCTAGCTTTCAGCTAGGTCAAAAGTCTCACTGTTTGGAGGAGAATTCTAGCGACCGTATGCTCTGATCAGTAGATTCCCGTGGTTTCTCCTATCGAAACGAGGAAAATGCTGGAGCAATACTCTAACAAACGAGCCATGGGCCGCGCGCGATCTTTCCTTCCTCTTCCTTGTCCCATACTCTCCCCTTACTCACACACTTACACTAACATGCACTACACAACCACATATTCCGGGAGACCGGTCGGGAGCTTAGAGCTTGTCCCGGCTGGGGCGGTGCCCCGCATGTGGGAGAGTCCTGGTTAGAGGGAAACCCCACTAGCCGGTGGTAGGTAGGCGCCGGATCTCGCCATCCAGCGGGGGAAGATCACCGCCTGAGGAAAAACATACGGGACTTAGACACTTCAGTCACTAATAACCTTGGCTGTCGATGCACCGGAATCACTAATAATCAATCAATCAGAAGGTAGTGGTGTTCCTTCGTCACTCACTCCGTGACTGGACGTTGTCTTTGGGAGTTCCCCCTTCAGGTGTATCTGGCAGTAGGCACCATTCCATGGGGTAAAACAGTAAGGTAAGGCATGCGTGGTAGGGTGATGCATGTAAGTGAGTCTAAGGGGGATGAGATGAATAATGGAGAAATAAAGATCGCATGTGGCCCGTGGTCAGTTTGTGAAGGTACTGCACCGGATTCGCCAG
Source organism: Teleogryllus occipitalis (assembly GCA_011170035.1). Taxonomy (NCBI): domain Eukaryota; kingdom Metazoa; phylum Arthropoda; class Insecta; order Orthoptera; family Gryllidae; genus Teleogryllus; species Teleogryllus occipitalis. Next base: position 147,053 of record BLKR01001901.1, on the reverse strand, counting down.
GTAGTATTCGGAGAAACTACAGAAAACAACCGCCAACAGAATTCTCCTCCAGATAGCGTGTTAATTCGATCTCACTATCTAGTAATGAAAATGTTCCATGGTACTCTGAGACTGGTATTCTGAGCTTTCTCGATCATAGACACTGCAGTTCTTTGACTCCCAGACACAGAATAGACCGGTTTTTGCAGATTTTACAGTGGGTTTTACCGCTAGCAATATTTAGGTATTGAAGGTCTCATTCATTTACAAGAAGCGGGGGCTCACCGCTTAACTATTAAATTTATTAATATTTTTGACGGTTAGTAAATTGTTATAACCACATGTGAATTTATTTAAGCAAACGAAACAGTATCAAATTTCCGTCTGTGTAAAAAATATCGACTTTCCATCAATTTGATGAAACAAAAGTAGAAACGTCGGTGAGATATCCAAAATACAAAATACTTACATTTTGTCTGTACTGTAGAGTTTTTTTCACGAAGTAGGCGCAAAGCGGTGTTAAGACCGCTCCTGCAAGTCATTCACACTTTAAAGAAATTGCAGTCCACACACCATATTTAAAACGAAGGAACAACTAAGCATCGGTATATGATGAGTGAATACTATGGCTTAACCGGCCTCTCGCGAACTCATTTCACTGTTCACAGATTTTGCATGCAAAAGTGTGAAGAAGGCGGTCCAGACACCGCCTCGGTGCGGTGAAAGGTTAACTCCGTGCCACTAATAATAGTTACTTGGGGAGCGATTTTAGGAATTAAAAGCGTGTAAAGGCAAGGAAAATTAGGAAAATGGGAAAAATCTGAAAAAGCAACAATTGTATAGAGATACAGTATTAACACCAATTGCGTCTTGTGATTAGATTGCACGGGTGCACAACCCCCAGATAATCGAAAATGATCTTATAATATCTTAGGAATATTCATTTTCCTTTTAATCGCATTCAATCTTCAAGATATTGCAATCATATCGATGTGTATGATATGACTGGGAGCGGTAGCTCAGTGCATCAACTGATGTCACTGCAGCGCCTCTGACCGGGAGGTCCTAGGTTCGAGTCCTGACGGCGGTAAGATTTTTTGACACAATCTTTTCAGCTAGGTTGAATTCAGTCGCTGACTGGAGGAGAATTCTAGCAGCCGGCTGCTCTGATCGGTAGTTTTCCGTGTTTTCTCCGATCAACACCAGGCGAATGCCGGAGCAGTACCCTACCAAACGGGCCACAGACCGCGCGCGATCTGTCCTTCCACTTCATCTTCCTGTCTTATCCTCTCCCCTTACACACACACTTACACGGACATGCACTACACTACCACATATTCCTGGGAGACCGGTTGGGGGTTTAGAGCTTGTCCCAGCTGGGGTGGTGCCCCGTTGGTGGGAGAGTCCTGGTTTGGGGGAAATCCCACTAGCCGACGGTAGGTCGGCGCCGGATCTCGGCATCCAGCGGGGGAAGATCACCGCCATCTCCCGAGAAAAAACATGCACTACACTAACGGGACTACTGACCAAAGCAGTTGACGCGCCCGGAAACACGAAAAATCAATCAATCAACCGAGGGGGAATACCAATATTTGGTCTTCATTAGACTCTAGCTGCAACTTAATTTTATGAATTTTCGCGTGTTATTGAAAGTAAACAAGTTCAGTCAATACATGCCACATTGAATGTATACACATATTTGGCGAAATTATTTTCATTCGATGTTTGGTTTGTTGATCAAAAATGTTCATTTGAAGAGTGTAGTTTTGTGTTCGGTTGAAGTTTGTTTTGCGTAAACTTGGCCGTTGAGGAAGAAATTTCCCTCCTCTCCCTCTTCTTAGGCATCGTATGTTTAATACTTATTCGCCGACACCACAGTCATTTCGGGAACTTCTTTGTGTGTAGAGGAACTTCTTTGTGTGTACAGAAAGTATGTGATGGATATTTTATTGTTAAGTGTTGTTGTTTTTATTGTTTTTTTGCTGCTGCCAGTAAATGACACCAGTAAGAATCTATGGCAGCTTTCTGCATGAGTGTTCTAGATTTATTTTTCTGACAATGAATGCAGCAAAATTTTCTAAAAACTCCTTTCGGTTTACGACTTATTGAGAAAAAACGGGAAGAGACTCGGAAGGCCAACTCCAAGACTTGAAAATTTTATTCACATAAACAGTAAAAAACAGTAAAAAGATAATTCAATTGAAAATTAAAAATGATTTTTATAATAAATACAAGTGATTATGTGGATGTGATTCGAAGAAAGCTTTGTTTGCTTTCCTTGCATTTGGAGGCAAATATACGTGAAAAAAATGGGTTTAAAGATTTAAACCGCTTAATAAATTGATTGAAAAAAACATGAAGCTTCGGTAACTCACGTAAACAACAGTTTACAGTTAAAGTTACTACTTACAGAGAAACTACCAATACAGCAGAAAAATTATATAACGAATTTAGGAGAAATATTGGATTTCACAGTGAACAAGTGAAACAAAATAGATATGTATTGAGCGCAATAATTAATTGTTTCCGATTCTGTGGTGTTTTTGAATTAGATTCAAGGGGCTACAATGAAAATAAAGAAACCAAAAATTCAGGAATTTTTAGAGGATTAGTTGTTTTCAATGCAGAAGTAGACGCTGCTTTAAAAATCATCTGAAAAGTGGGATAGTGTATCTCGGGATTTCTAGAAGGATTCAGAACGAGTTGTCACAAATTATGTTAGAAGTCTGCCACGAAACAATTGCAGAGGAAGGTAGGGAAGCAAACTTTATAGCGATTATGGACGAAGAAACAAACGATGTGTCGAGAACATTTCAAATGTCAATTGTTTTTAGATACATTGTTTACCATAAACTAGTTGAAAGATTTTAGATCTTCCTTAACCCTCTGCATCATGATGCAGAAACGTTCGCGTCTTGCATTCTTGAAGAGTTAACACGGCACAGCATTAATGAATCTCCAAAAAAACATCGCTCACATTTACGCTGGCGCTTCTGCAATGTTTAGAATTTCGAAAGGTGTTCAAATACTTATAAAAATATTTATCCAGATGGCAGATTCCTCCTGGGACTTGGATCAAAAGAGAAGAGAGGAAGAAGAAGCTAGGTGCCGTAAGATTCACCTGAAAGTAAACCAAACGGCTAAGAAGAAGTGATAGTTATCTTAATGTTTAAAATGTCCATTGTCATGCACATCATATTAGTTTAGAGATGATTAGAGCCGCATCCATAAATAGAAATGTTAGAATTTTCATTGCCAGTGCTCAGGACCTAGGCACATTTCTTTCAAACAGCCCACAGAGGACATCAATATTGGATGAATTAGTTAAGAAGCGGTTGCCCAAATCTCATCCCACGAGGTAGAATTTTCAGTCGAGAAGCGTCACAACGATTTTTTATCACAGGCAAGGCCTGATTCAATGCATGAAAACAATTTTACATGAAAACAATTTGAATTTAGCATATGAGTTTAGCATATTTAGTTTTATGACGTTTACAATTAAATAAACAAAAGAACAGACGTAAATATAAAACTTAGTTTTAATTAATTAACATGAACTGTTACCGTATATGTCAGTGTTCTGAATTTTGAAAATTACATTTCCCTCATTCGATGCAGCTGCAACCCCTAGACTGTTAGGGCACAGATTAGATTGTTTTAAGGCCAGAACATTTTTTTGTTTTGTTTTTAAATTTGTTGCGTCTACATATTGACGCAACGCGTCTTCAAGCCCCTTAAGGGGCGTTGAGCGTTTTGCGCTGGGGTAAACCTCCATTATTGTGCGCGGAAGTAATCTTCCATTACCTGTTTCAGTCATTTTACATCAGGTCGCAGTCACTTGTGAAGAGGACCGCCAGGTAGCATCTCCGCAACATTTACGTACAGACCGTGAACATGGAAAGCAGGCGTATTAAACATGACAGTTATGCAACAGATCTGTGAATAATTGGATGCAGCTTTAGAAGGAAAATAGATTTAATTTAGTACTTTAATTATTATAAACAAATGTAATCATACTCTGTTGCAGTTCAATTATTCAGTTGGTAAGTTGACACGCTAGAATCAATCATCTTCTTATTCGGATGCTGGTAAGAGGTTCCATTAGTCAATTGAGTTTTGTAAGTTGACTAGATGGGTGTTTACGTTTGGGATAAATTGTTTTATATTTACTACATTTGTTCTACGTACAGTTATTAATAAAAAAATAGTGGATTTGGTGATACGATATAGTATATGATGGAAGAAAAACACAAATGAACTACGAATTCTCTTTTTCTTTCAAAATTACCGAACAATAAGGACAGTATTTTTTTTGAGGTATGAGACCAAGATTTTTAAGATATATCTACAAACAGAACACGTTGAACAATTCTATTGTATTCCGTTTACAAGGTCTGCTAAAGTCTCTCTCAAACATGGATTGGAATCCCAAGGAAGGGAATAAATAAAACATGCCTGCAGCTGGGAGGCGAGCGAGTTGAATCCGCCTAGTGGCAATTCTCCCGCCGTGCGTTGGCAGGCTCCTTCCAAGCCACGCCCTCCGCCTAGCGAAATAAACCATTCGCTATTCATTTATTCATAAAAGAATTATAAAGGCGACCAAAGGCTGTAGGCGAGGCGGTGGCTCGGTGAATGCTTGCCACGGGGGGCGAAGCAACAAAAAGAAAAAAAAGTCACGGGGAAAAAAAGAAGGCAGAAACATTGAGTGAACGTCGAATCGGAGACTCGCGTGTTGGAGGGGAGCGCCCCTAGCGGAGGGAGTTAACACTTCACAGTGGGCCAAGTCGCCGCAGTATGCAATTGAGGAAAATATTTGGACCGAAAACTCTCTGGTGAAAAGTTTACAGTGAGATTCAGAAATATTTCAACTGACTACTTGCAAAATGTTACCGGTGATAGATACTGGCTGTTTGCAAAATGTTACCGGTGATAGATACAGTAGGAGGGTTTTATTTATAGAAAGCAATGAAATCACCGACAAGTGTGGCTTAGGGCTCCAATGATGTCACTACAGTGCCTCTGACCTAGGGTTCGAATCCCGTCGGTGGCAAAATTTTCGACACTGGATGCAAAGCTACAACGATTTTAGCGGAAGTTTGGAGAAGAATTCAAGCCGGCTGCTCTTATCGATGTTTTTTCGTGGGTTCGCCGATCAACACTGGGCGAGCAGTACCCTATGAAACAGGTTACGCACGGCACGTGATCTTTCCTTCCTTTTCCTTGTCCTATCCTCACTTCTTACACACACACTAACATGCACTACACTACCACACATGCCGGAGACCAGTCGAGAGCTTAGAGCTTGTCCGGGCTGGGGCGGTGCTCCGCTGGTGGGAGAAAACCCCGCTAGTAGACGTTAGGTCGGCGCCGGATTTCGCCATCCAGCGGGGGAAGATCACCGCCACCTCCCGATAAAAAACATGCGTCTGTCTGTGCGTCCGTGTATCTGTCTGTCCGTCCGTCTGTGAACAACGGTAGCGGCGAAATCAATTTTCCAAATCTTGCTGATTTCCTCCAAAATTGATATTCCCTAATCGATCTGGGTGAGAACACGGTCCCTTCAATTTGAAACCAATATTTCAATTTTTGCGATATTTTATATGAATCCCTAGGGAGAGTTTCCAATTTTTCAAAAAAATTGGCTCCATCGTTTTAGATTAAATTTTGTTGTTCGATAGTGTGAGGGACGATTAAGAAAATTATGCAGGTCTCATCTTCTTTGAAAATCCTGATTTTCCGAAAATTTCGAAAGTTAAAAATTTTATCAGTCTTCCTACAACTAAAATATTAAAGATAGAGATGTTTACTTTCTCGCTACCGCGGTAGAGAGAAAGTTATGTAATGCTGCACGAAGAAACAGAATTTCCGTCAAAATCTCTTATTACTCTGGCAAAGAAAAAGCTGATAAATCCAGATGGAAAATTAAAAAAAACCTCTATCATGTGTAGCCAGATTCCATTTTTTGTGGGTCGTAAAAATCGATTGACGGCAAAAACCTGTCTGTGAACAACACTAGCGGCTGAACCATTCGTAAGATTTTCTCCAAAATTGTTATTGCTTCATCGATTAGGCTGATGTCGCTGCCTCTTGAATTTAAAACCGATATTTTATTTTGGAGGGGGGCGGTACTTTACATCAAACCCCTTAGACATTTTCGAAAGTTTAAAAAAAATGGCTCCATTGATTCTGATTAAACTTTGTTATTGGATAGTGAGAAGGACGTTTAAGAGAATGGCGCAGGTCTCATATTCTTTGAAACGCTGATTTTTTGAAAATTAAAAAAAAATTGTCGTCTTCTTACAGCTGCAATTCGGAAGATACAACCTTTTTTATCGATGCAATGCGTTCTTCAAAAAACAGATCTTCAAATAACGTCATATTGAATTTTTTGGAAAATATGAATATTTTGTGTGTATTGGGCGTCAAACTATGTCGCTCGCTTCGAAAATCCTGAGCTTCTTGAATGTCATTTTCGATATGTTTTGTGACAGTTGCATGCTACGTGAGTTAGAATGTGTTTATTATTTCATATTTCTTACTCGTTTCTTACATTCGAGCTTCTGTTGTATGTTCACATATTAATCTTTTAGAAATTATTTAAAACCTACTTGAAATATAGGAAATAAAAATTGCTAGCCTTCAGGGAACATCAGATCGGAATACAACAATGACATTCCGCGTCGCAACTCGTGAATTTTCACGAATTAGATATTTTTGTTGTGACATGATTTAGCTGTATGAAAAGCAGTTATAATTGACAAATTTGGGTTGAAATTTGCTTGAAACTCATTAATTTTACACCAAATATTCCACCATTTGTAATGAGTTTAAAAAAATGACGACTGTGTTAATTCGGAGATAAATGAAGCTATAAATAGTATTACATAACCATTTATAAAGGTGAGAAAGTGCGGGGAATTAGGGAAACTAATGGTGTTTTAGCATCACTAGTTTCCGTTAATAAAATCTGTTCTTTCAATATAGTTTTTGAAATAAAGTCATGTACACTTTCTCGCGTATTTGAGTACTTTTTGCGTAATTTTGCGTGAAAATACGAGCAAGAAATTACGTGATGATTTAGCACTGCTGGTTTTTAGGCAACCCTCTGTGCCCAGGAACATGAAATCCCTGTCCTTGCGACGGAACGGGACTTGCCGAACACCTGCGTATATGGGGTTGCCTATCAATCAGGGGCAAATACCATATGTACAATTGGATATTGCCTTTTCAATGCAATTTCCATTATTTGTATGTTCTTTCATAACTGATCATTTTCGACCCCCTCTTCATGCCGTAGAAGTTTACAACCAGGGCTCGGATTCTAATGACCTGAAAATTATTTGAAAATTACCTACAATGTGACTTGAAAATAAGAGGAAAATTACCTATAAAATGAATTCATTGACAAAATTTATTTATATAAAATTTTATTTAATATAAAGTCTTTATTTTACGATCGTCCAACTGTCAGGTTTCGTATATTTTTCGTCTAACTGTCAGGTTAGAAAGACCGAGAAATTTACCGAAGATGCGTAGTAATTTCGAGTCTAAAATCTACTGCAGTAGAAAATTTCGTCATGAACTGATGATATACTAAAGACTTGTCATTCATTGTTGATCATTCAAACTTGTCTGTCTTATCTGTCGTTTAACATTCACTAACAAAAAACATGAAAAGGAATCAAAAGACATGAAAATGCCAAAAATCATGCCAAAAATCTAAAATTTAAAAAATTGCAAAAAATGACAAAAGAGACACAATATCTGTACATTTCTGTCACCTGTATGTAGTGATAAACATTTATTTGTGTATATATATATATATATATATATATATATATATATATATATATATATATATATATATATATATATATATATATAGCTACCAATATTTGTAAACGAGATCTCTAAAGAAAGAGAATTTCACGGAGACGTCACGAATTGTATTTAGACTTTTAAAATGTGAAGAATTTGTAAAAAAACTCAACTATATATTCATGACAAAAGCAACCCGCAACTCTTGACAGCATTATCAAAATCTATATAGTTAAATAACTCTTAAACGCATTCTAGGTTCTTCGAACGCGAAATTTTGGGGCCAAAGACCTGAAAATGGTAACCTACAGAATGAGGTATTACTAGATATTCTACTACATTTTTGCTGATCCGCTTAGAGAGAAAGAGTGAGAGTGAGAGAGAGAGGGGGGGGGAGAAATGAGAGCGAAAACATAAATGTTGAGAAATTGTATAATTACTTCAACAATACTGTTTTTAAGGCATTGTTGTGAATTGTTCCAAGACCATTTGTCTACAATACTAAATAAATCTTTACTCAAATTTTGGTTCAAACATCAGCTTCATTATTTTTATTTGATATTCTATAAATACATTGGAAGTTACCTTTACGTATTTTTTAAACAAATAAAGACGTTTCGTTAACTTAACACTCTTAATATGGAAAAGGAAAGATAGGAAGAGGGTGGAATTAAGTATGTGAGAGTTCTCGCACGGGTACGCAAGTAACATTTATTCTGCTACACACCGAATTACAGAGAAGAAAAAAAATAGACTAAATTAAAACCATTTTGTTGTACACGTCGTCTACAGAGCTTTATGAGCACATGAGCTTTACATTCAGGAAGTTTGAAGCCAGTGGAAAGTTTCGAAATGTGGTTCCTGAAGTGGCATTCTTCCAATGCGAAACGATGTTCCTGTGCGCGGTGTGGCATCGGAGGGGGGCGCGGAGGATTTGCATAATCTGCGCTGAATCTTGGGAGCCAGTGGGTGCCGCAGAGGCCCAGGGCTGCCAACTGAAATTGCTGCGGGATTTGCATATCGTTTGTTCGCCGGCGGCTTGGCGGCTGGGAGCGAGGCGGCGTCGGCTGCGGAACTCCGCCGCGAGGGGGCTCCCTCTTCTCGGGTACTGCTGCTCTCCACGCATCATCACGCTTCCTTTCTTTTTGTGGACGTAATAATTCTTTGGGCATCCTTAGTTATAAAAACACACGTTTGGGAAGGACAAGTAGCATTAAAGTCATTAGATAATAATAATAATAATAATAATAATAATAATAATAATAATAATAATAATAATAATAATAATAATAATAATAATAATAATAATAATAATCTATATATTTAAAAAAATAAGGTATTCTGCCATGGCTTCGTTTAGAGCTTCTACTGAACCGATTGTTGTATTTTTTCCCTTAAATGAAAGAACGTGATCTCTAGATGTGTTATCAGATATTGTTAGTGTTGATTCATCAACATTTACAGTGAAACATAATTAATTAAATCATTCTTTAATAGTACGCTTATCAATAGTCAATTGTTTTCTTCCAAAGCTGCTGCATGGTGGCGCTGCTTGATGTTTTTGTTTTGATTCTTGAGATTTGTTTACAATTCGTCAAGGTTTTGTTTCGGTGTAATAATTGCATTGTGGCGTTGATAGTTGGCATGTATTTGCTTTTGTGGTGTATTTTGTAGAGAACATTCGGACAGTGAGTTTTGCTCGGTTGTACTTAAGTAGTGAAGTTGTACACAGGTTATGTCGATCGTTACCCACGCGCCCCAAAAGACGCAAACGTACATTAAGTGGACGAAGGGAAAGAGGAAGTCAGCGTAGAAGTCGTGTTAGTGAGGTCATTTCGTTCTCTGTTGGGTCGTTGTCTATGAAATGTCAGTTTTGTTCTGCTTTGCACTTCCCATGTGAGAGAAATTCTGCAAACGAGTTCACTCTGTGTTGCTTAAATGGGAAAATAAGTTTACCTTCGAGCAATATGCCAGAAGAAATCAAAGTTGTTTATAGATGATAACACATCAAAAAACTTTAGAAATAATATTCGTCAGTATAATAGTGCTCTTTCTTTTGTGTCATTTGGTGCCGATATTGCATTGCTACCTGGTCATGGGCCATACATGTTCAAAATTTTGGAAACTCTTCATCACAAAATATCTTCGTTATACTCTGAAGATCCAAACAACGCAACATATTGTGAACATTAATCTGGGCACAGTATTTTACATTTATCTCAGATCTCACCGTCAAATTGTGACGGGTTCTCACTAGTAATAATAATAATAATAATAATAATAATAATAATAATAATAATAATAATAATAATAATAATAATAATAAAAAATATGTGTGGTCTCCTGTCAGATAATATACCATACTACCAGTACCAACCACAAACAGTCCTAGAGAATGAGATCTGCAAACTATATTGGGACCGCTGCATTCTAACGGACAAAACAGTCCCTCCCAATAGGCCTGATATTACCATCTGGGACAAGAAAGTCAAAAAGATCTGGTTTATAGACTTCGCCGTCGTAAACACCAACAACATCATGACAACATACCAGACAAAGTTGGGCAAATATAGAGAACTGGCCCAAACTATGAGAGAGGAATGGGTTCTACCACTTGCCAAGATTATACCCATAGTATTGTCAGCCTCCGGCGTCGTTCCGAAGGTCACCATCGAGGCATTGGAGGGTCTGAACATCAACAAAAACATAATGATTAATATTCAGAAATCGGTACTGATCAATACCTGCTCTCTGGTCAGAAAATACACAGGTGAAAACATGTAAAAATATGATATAATAATTTTCTATATTTGATAATTAAGTAATAATTGTCTGTTTGATATTTTATATCCTTTATATAATTTTATTTGAGAGTAATATGTTTTAATGTTCTATTGTATGTGTTTTTACATCATTATGTAATCATGCTCTGATTGATATCTGTGTGATTGTACAATACCAGGAAACTGTGAATAAAGAGATAATAATAACCAGTTCGAATAGCCGAGATCGCTAAGGCAGTAGAGCTGTCTCAACGATTCGACTCGATTCAGATGAACAGGGGTTTCTTTAATTTGGAATAAATCCAACGTATAGCTTAGGCGCTAGTAGTGTTCACAGACGGACAGAAAACTAATTTTTTGAAAATTCAAAATTTTGTCGGCGGCTTCCTAAAATTACAATTATGTAGATACAGTTTTTCTTAATGAAATGTGTTCATCAAAAACAGATCTTCATATAACGTCATGTTGAATTTTATAAAAATGTGAGTATTTTTGTGAGTAATTTGGCGTTCTTTAATTGAGTTAACTGTGAAAAGCAGTAGATGATTTCACTTTGCTTAATAAGATGTAGGAATAGAAACTAATGTATGTAGAAACCGAGTAATTTTGATGAATATAAAAAAAATATTATTTCTATTTTTATTTTTTTGCTGGCGGTATCAATAATCCTAATTGGCAAATCTATATCCCATACGAATTAGCGATCATTGCTGCTTATAACCCATTATTGCAATCCCGCACTGATAACGGAAGGCGATAATGACTGCTATCCTTTCTTTCGCATTAATATAATCTACTGGTTTTATTTACGAATAAAATACGCATCGTGCATTGTTGGTATTCGCATAGTTTTGCGTGATTGCGTAAATTCGCGTACTTTTCTCAAAATTTTGCTTTTAAATACGGGCGAGAAAGTACGTGGTGTTTTAGCATCACTATTTAAATGTTATACATATTTACTCGATGAAAATATTTCCAAAACAATACTATTTGTGGTTAATCAGAAAGTGCTGATGATGCTCTTAATATAGTTTTCCATTTTTATTTGCTTTTCAATTTTAGACAAAGATCAGATTTTAAATTAAAGAAAAATTGTGTAAATGCAAAAAAATAAAGATTTTTGGAAGTACTTCGTTCTTTCTAACAAGCTGTTTGTATTGAACCCAATCTGAATAGAGGAAAACAAAGAGAAAGAACTTCTAATTATCACATTCAAAACAAAACTTTCCGTGTGTTCAAAATATGTCAATGTAAACAATTTGTTAAGACTCAGAAAGTAATACATAACACTGATGATCACAATTCTTGAGTCAATACTGTTATTTTATATTTTGTAACCGTGTTGAATTAAAGAGACAGGAATTGGAATCTTGTTCAGTGTGTTGTTTACTCATTTTGACACTAAGCATATCAAAGAAAATTAAATATACTCGATTTAATTGCAGTGAATTGTTGTTTGACCAGCTGGACATGGATATCGGAAGTTTCATTACAACTTATTTTTGGTATTAAAGCTCCTGATTTGACAAGTGCCCCAGCTGATGAAACATCAAAAGTCACTATAATTAAATTGGAATAATGCTTAAGAATATAATTCACCAAATGCTACAATAATGGAAGTTGCATAAATTATAATGACCGATTGTAATCTCATTATTTTATATACTTTGGAGTAATGACTTGCAACAAATGCGAGGCAAGGAAAAAAACAGTATTTGATCCAGACATACGTAAGAGATTGAAAAAACTCGACGAACTGATTAAGCAGCTGAAATGTACGTAATAAAAATGCAAAATGCAAAAGAACTACATCTTAAAAAAATAATTTTGGAAAACATTTCAAAAATGAGGATTTAAAAGGAAAAATAATGTTGAAGGAATTGAAAATTTCCAAAAAATAAAAGACTTTGCTTTCTCTATTATTTTTTTTTGTAAACAAGTTACTCTGTTTCACTGAAAGAGTCTATTAATATAACATCTTCGGGCAAATAACCCTGGCCCTTGGTTTCCAGCATACACTTTATCATTCCTCTCCTCTACAACTTCTTCTTACTCTTCAGGCAAAGGATCACGGGTTGTTCGGGCATTATTGTTGTCGCGGCTGTGAACATCGTTTGAAGAGCGCGCCTAGAGGGCAGCGCTCAGCGGCAATTAAGGGAGTCGGCGGAGGCAGCGGAGCAAGGAAAACGCCGCCCAATCCCAAGTGACGAGCTAGCCGGAGAGCCAGCAGCCGGGTTGCGAATCTGCAGCGCCGCCCGCTTTAAGAGCGGGCGCCGCCAGCCCGGACGGCAGAGCGCTAGAGTTTTGGTGATTGTGTGAAGTAGAGCTAGGAGATACGTACTGTGATAAAGTGATTATTGGCCCGGCAGGTTATTTGGAATTCTGTATTGATTATCTGTTAGACCGTGCTAGTTTTTGTACATCTCCTGGACATTTGGTATTCGACTTTGGCTGTTGTGTTTTGGTACATTCTTTTGGTTTTGGAAATGTTCCTGATGTACTTTCTGTGTTAATAAATCTGTGTTGTTTAAAGCGTGTATTATTCCGAACATAACAATTGTGTAGAACACAGGTAGCACTGACTGCATGGTCCATGTCCGCAGGTCACTGTAGCAGTGTCTGCGGAAGATTGTCAGATCCACTTTCAAGCTCACACCTCGCGTTGCTTCCAGACTCCCAGTGCCCTTTCCACAACGCTTCGGGTACTTCTGTGCGCTTCATTTTACCTGCGCTCAAGAATTATTGTGTTGTGGAGTCAACACAGAAGTCAAAAGATACGGCTCAAAAGGGCCTGGCCTCCTAGTCTCCCAGGATGATCCCACGTATATCTCCTCGCTGAAATGGAACGTCTAAGTCGCTCAACCGAAAAATCCTAGCAACATGAAATGAACCAGGATATCTCACGGTAGGGTCGTGGATTTCCAAGTCAGATCCGGTGACTACCCAAATTGAAACGGTTAAAAATATAGTTTTTTAGATTTTTTTATTGGTTATTTAAGGTCGCATCAACATCTTAGGTCATTAGCGACCACTATTGCTGTTAACGGTATGGTAACTATGTGGATGAAACGATATGGTGATTGATGATAAGGGGTGAAAGGACGAACACAAATACAACCATGCCCGAGGCGGGACTCGGGCCCGCGACCCTTCGGTTCCAGATCACTACGACACTACTGCCTTAGCGATCTCGGCCACCGGGCCGGCAGTTTTTTAGATTCCTAAATAAAAAATCCCTAAAATCCCTTTCCGTTGTGGAAAGGGCACTAGGAATCTAAGATAACAATTTTAAATCCCAACAAGGATATTTATGAATAACATTTTTGCTCATAGACATATTTTGCTTGATAATTGTCAGTTTCCGAATAAAATAATTCCGTTTAACGTTAATAATTATATTAAAAATTGAATTGGGTTAAGGAGAAAGGGAACAAGTGGTTTTTTGCAACTTTTCTGGGGGAAGGAAACATTAAATAATACTCACATTTTATATCATCCTGTCCAATTTTTCGGTGTGAATTTACTGTGATAGCAATAAATTATTTTTTAATGTACTTTCTACTAAATAACTTTTATATGATCAGAACTTGTGTTTAATTGTTGTTTACATGTTTCCTTTCTCCTTAGTCTCAGAATCCAGTCGAAAGGAAACTGGGTACCAAAATCATAAATGCAATTGATTTTACATAATACTATTTAAGAACATTATTTTTGTTTGAAACAATCATTTATCCAACGAAATAATATTTGTGTAGAAACAATTTACTAAATTTATTACAAATTAAGTTTGTAAAGAGTTTAGCAAAAGGACAATCACATGGATTAATTCTCTTTAGCTTATATCACTGATTTATAGTTTTTTTGTCGATATGAATTTCAGGCTCTGCTGCACGTTTAGTAATGTCCCACAAAAACGTAAACTTAATTTTTGGTCCAAGGTCTTCACATTTGGAGCAAACATCCACATGAGGTCTACCAAATCTACGTTTAAAATTTTCTTTAAAAATTAAATCTAAAAAAATAGTATTGCACACCCTGCATGCAGAGGCGCACCCAGATATTCTGACGCCCATGGCAAGCATATAATTTGCGCCCCCGACGGAATACTTCAAATTATGAATGAGTGCCTTATTTTACGTGCGAGACTCAGGCCATGAGGCCTGCTCTTCCGTCTAACCACGCAAATTTCGCTACGCTTCTTTCACTTACTAGGGGAGAAAGAAGGTATTACTTGGGCGACGAAGCAGACAATTTGAATTTAGCTTCATTTAGGCTTGAGGAGCTTTTACATGCAGTGAAATATTAACATGGGACAGCCGGCTTTACTTCCCCTCCAAAGAAAGGCGTACGAAGCATATTTTCGCCCTTAAAAATCCACGGCTTCGATGGGGTCTGAACCCGCGAATTTGGGTATAACAGCCCGACACGCTAACCGTTACACCATCGCCGACGTAGTCGTGATTGTATTCTAAATATACGTGTGTGCGCCTCATGGCTCATACCGTGTCTGTCATACCGCAGGTAGTACGTCACTGCATTCATGCATAACGAGATGCACATTGCGAACATTAAAAATCAAAATTATATTCCTGAAGAGAAACAGAACATGTCAGTGACTAGATCCCTTCTTCCGCGGTACAGATACCTCGATATTGCAATTTATATCCTAAACACTGTTATGACATGATTTCTTTCTTCATTGTACCTTGCCTTAAACAATAACTTTCCAAAATAAAAGAATGCATTTTTGACTTGTTCCTTTTCTCCTCAGGCTGATTCAATTAGTTTAGCTTACAATAATAAAAGATAATAATAGCTGAGTATCTTACAGAACCAATTATATTAAATTACAATAAGTTACATTTAAGGTTAATATAGTGTGTAGTAATATGTAACTTGTCTGATCTTACATTCATGTGATTTCATAAATGATAAATGATTATTAACTGTAGAACGTTGTTCCTCAAGGTCTGTGATTACTTTTCAAATAAATTGTGGTAATGACCCTTCAGAAATGTTGTTAAATGACAACAGGAAACAAAGCTTGCGTGTTAGATGCTTTTATACAATAACGTTTTTTGGACCATATGTGGACTTCCTCAGATTCTCAAAAATATATATTATAACAAACAGTATCTGGATATATGCACTAACACAAAACATATTAATGTTATGGTATTAATATTGAAATTACAAAGTTCAACTGATATATCTGTAATATCGGAGTTGAATAAAAAGCCATTCTTGCAACTGGACAAGTAATTTGACTAATTATTAAGTCTTATTATTGACGGTATAGGAAGATAGAATTACTCACTTGAACACTCAAAGAAAAGTTTTTTCTACTGCATTACACCTGAGGCACGTGCCTTAATGCACTACACCACCCGCCTGGTGGATCAATTTCAATGTGTTACATCAACATAGCCATCCACCCGTAATTCCATTGAATTTTTACTTTCTCGTGCTTAGAAAGAACGTCTCAAGAAAAGGTTACGCAAAACGGCGAATTTTCGGATCTTTTGACAAGGCCCTGGTAACGAAAAAGGGGATAAATACAGGGCTAAACTTAGAAAAAAATCCTCTAAGACGTGGTGTAGCCAGAATCCCCATTGTGGGTTCTTGGTACTGAAAAATCGATGATGTCAATACGTCTGTCTTAATGTTTGTCTGTGAACAATGTTACCGTCTAAACTATTCAGCTGATTTTCTCCAAAATTGATATTCTTCAATCCATCTGACCGATGGCACGGTCTCATGTATTTAAAACCGATATTTTAATTTAGGGGGGCACTTTACCACTGAGACACTTCCAAAATTTTCAGAAAAACGGCGTCATCGTTTTCGATTAAATTTTGTTGTTGGATAGTGTGGAAGATATTTATGAGAATGGTGTTCTCATGTTTGTTAAAAACCCTGATATTTCGCAAATTTCAAAATCATAATTTTTCGCAGCATTCCTGTAACTAAAATCTTAAAGATACGTATTTTTTCCTTAATGAAATGTTTCTTAAAGATAGATTTTGGAATAAGGTCATGCACAATTTTTTGAAAATGGTGCCTCAAAATACGGGCGGGAAAGTACGTGCCATTTTAGCACCATGTTTCGTACGTGACCTTGAGACGCCGCTCTGAGTAAATCGAAGTATAGTAACTACCCTAGGAAACGCCGGGGGGCGGAGTGTGCGGGCGCGGGAATTTGATTTCCGGTCATTGTCGAGGCGGAGAGGCAAAGTCGCTGGCGCGGTGGCGAACGCAGGGGCGGGCGCGGGGGTGGGGGCGGGGGTGGACGAGGGGGTGAACGTGGTGACGGGGGCGAGGGGAAGCGGTCGCGGGGGCGGTGTCGAGGGCGGTTGTGTTAAGGGCGGGAGCGGGGCAGGGGTGGGCGTTGGGCGAGGAGGGGGCTGGCGTGGAGACAGACGCAGGGGCGGGGTGGGTGTCTGGCGCGGGGGCGGGGCGGGATGGGCACGGGGACGGGGATGGGCGCATGGCGAGGGCGCGGGGCGGGGTGGGGGCGTGGGCGGGCGCGGGTGGGTGCGAGTGCGTGGGCGGGGTGGGGTCGAGGGCGGGCGCGGGAAGGCGCGAGCGGGAGTGGGCGGGCGCATGGCGCGGTGGCGGGCGCGAGGTGGGGCGGGCGCGGGGCGGGCGCGGGGCGGGCGCGGGGGCGGGCGCGGGGGCGAGCGCGGGGCGGGCGCGGGGGCGGGCGCGGGGGCGGGCGCGGGGGCGGGCGGGGGGGGCGCGGGGGGGCGCGGGGCGGGCGCGGGGCGGGCGCGGGGCGCGGGGGCGCGGGGGCGGGCGCGGGGCGGGCGCGGGGCGGGCGCGGGGGCGGGCGCGGGCGCGGGCGCGGTGGCGGGCGCGGGGCGGGGCGGGGGCGGGCGCGGTGGCGGGCGCGGGGGCGGGCGTGGGGGCGGGCGCGGGGGCGGGCGCGGGGGCGAGCGCGGGGGCGGGCGCGAGTGCTGGCGCGAGGGCGGGCGCGGGGGCGAGCGCGGGGGCGGGGATGGTGTTGGAGGCGATGTCGTGGGCGGGCGCACAACAAACCAATATGAATAGATTCGATTTGTTAGGGCGGAGGGGTCTGCACGCCAGGGGCATCACGCGCCTAGGGCGGAGGGCGCCAGGCGCGAAATTGCATAACGTCCGGAGAGTGCTCTCTCCGGCCGCCTCGCTCCACCCGCATCCAGTAAACATTAATGCACAAAACAACTTCATGGAACTTCAGTTTTAAAATGTACCGTGTTTTATTTTAATGCATGCAGTCTCTATTTTTCGAAAAATATTTTATCTTCGTCATCAGTACAGCTTGTAAGAACTCGGCCTGGAGTATTAGTCAAATTGTATTGTTTATGCTTTAAATATAAACCACTTTCACTGCCTATCATTCTTTTCGTTATTCGTGACAAACTACACGAATTTATTTTCCGAATTTTATCTTTCGAAACGTTTCTTCTAACGGATTTTAACTTATCCGGAAGAGATAACGTTTAAAATGTGTTTTTACTTTCTTGAAACACTATTATCATTTTCTAATATACCGGGTGAAGCACGTAACTTTAACACTTTCTGTCACTTTTGAACGGTCGAAGTTAATGCAATGCAGTTTGCACGAAAGTGCATGAGGGAATGGGGCTAATTGATTCGTGTTTTTATCTACATTTTCTTTTCTTTATATTCTTCTATATTTTATTATCTTTATTTTAAGAAATATTTGAGATAACTTTGTTTTATTCAATTGGAACCATACATATTTTTTCAGTCGATCATGACGAGTGTAAAAAGACGAATTCAATGATATACATATTGTAATACGGTAGATAGGAATTTTTTTGAGAAATTTTGATTTTTTTTGCGACTCCGATATTATCACGCTCCGAGCATGCACTAGCAGGCAGAGCGCTGCGCTATCGTGGTTGATACACTTACATTTAAAATATACGTTAAACGCGAGTCGCAAAAATCAAAATTACTCAGCAAAATGCTTATATAACATGACAAAATGTGTATGTTGGATTCGTCTTTTTAGGCTTGTCATGATAGACTAAAAAATATGAATAATTCGTTTTAAAAACACGAAGTTACCTTAATATTGTTTACAGATAGGACAATGGACAATGTTTAACGGATATTTTGAATGTAACAGTCCACCATACAAGGTCACGCAACGCTCCAATTTTTGAAAATTGGAACTCAAACTAAAATTAAAATTCAAACTTTCTTTGGCGTCTTCCTACAACTACAATAATGAAGCTAAACATGTTTTATATTTGATTATAAACAAGTCTTCAAATAATGTCATGTTCAATTTTTCAAAAATATGAGTATTTTTTGCGAAATTTTATTTTCAAAGATAATTTTATTTCCTTTAAAGCCCTTTTCTTTAAACGGCACAATTTTTTTGATTAAATTTGGATCTTAGATAGAGTAAATGACGCTTAATATAATGAAGCAAATTTCATGTTGGTTGAAATTACTGATTTTTCGAAAAAGAAAATTTAAAGAAATTTTTAAATTTAAAGAAATTTTAAGAAAATAAAGTTCGTCTTTCTACAACTACAGTTGTAAAGATACAATTTTTCCCCTCAATGAAATGGATATGAAATGAATCAGAAACATTTTTAAATAAGGTCATGTTGAAGTTTTCAAAAAAATATGTTTTGTGTAACTTGTCAAATATTCTATTTATTTCTATTCGAATTTCCTGCGCTTCGTGAATATAATTTGAGAAGTGTTTGGATGCAATTGCTTTTCTTATGAAAGAAAGTAGATTGAAAGAAAGTAATAAATTTAACTTAGAACTAACTAATACACTTTTTTACTTGGACAAATTTTGATTGCTTATTATGGTATGTTTCATTTGTAAAAGGTAGAAATGACTACTGTTCCTGGCTATCGAAATAAACGCAGGTATGCAAGACAGGCGCGTCGTTTGAGTTGGTTGGATTTGTATTATATTAGCATTGTTTCTAATACTTTGCATGAAGGAAAAATGGGAAAAAGTGAATTACATACATTTGCCCGAAAACATTTTAACTTTAATATCATATTACCACCTACTCAGCCTTGGGAAGAAATGCAGTGATGGAAGTTTGAGAAGTTCATTGTTAAACGGCGACAAGATAAGATAATGAAATGCCTGAACTCTTGAACGAATATTAGTGAATGTCTATAATAATAATAATAATAATAATAATAATAATAATAATAATAATAATAATAATAATAATAATAATAATAATAATAATAATAATAATAATAATAATGAATGTCTTGTTTCTTTGCCAAAATTCGTACAATCAAAATTTCTCTTTCGTTCAATTATGAAGACAGATTTTCCCTTAAAGAAATTTGTTCCTTAAAGATAGATTTTGAAATAAGGTCATGTACATCTTTTCCAAAATTTCAGTACTTTTAGCGTAATTACCGTAAAAGTACGTATGAGAAAGTACGTGCTATCTTAGCACCACTAGTTTTTCATGGAAATTGTGGCGGGTAATTTCATTTGACGAAGTTACTTCATATTTGCCCCTGAATGTCAGGCAACCTCTCATACACCGGTGTTCGGCAGAACACGAAATTCCTTCACATCTTTTGAACACTAACGTACGAGGGGATGCCTGACTAACGCGGAAAAAGTTACATGTGTAAGTTGGTTCCCCGAAATTCGCAAAAAACTATCATATTAGATCCTCTACATAGCATAAGAGCTTGTAACATTTATTCTGAGGTACCTGTATACTTACATAATAGTTTCAATTTGAATAGCAGGTTAACGGGGCTTGGTCAGAAAAAACATTTTACACTAGTTGTTTGCCAACGTTTCGGAAACTTTTATTTCCATCCTCAGGGCTAATATAAAAGAAAATGAAAACAACACTGTTAATGAATAATGTTACCAAAAAAAAAACACACGTATGAGAAACAATTTTTTGCTAAGTTACAAAATATTTACAAATTTCCTTTATATCTATAACATAAACATTACATACCTTGCAACATCAAGAACAACTCAACCCATTCACTGCACCATCCTCCATCTCCGGCACCTCACATGCAATGAGGGACACAACATCGCCCTCACCACACCAACACACAGCATGACTGATACTAGCACGATGTTGGGTGGTGAGAAGTGAATAAATATCATGCCTGAGTGAGGTACATGCTAGCTTCCGGTGCGAGTTTACAATTAATTTAAATTAGAAAATGTGCTATTTTTTACTTCAAAAAATTCTACATTAAAGTGATATATAATTACAGATTGTTATTTCTACTTTCTTGTAAGATAATTATCACATTATTATTATTACTCTTATATTGTGAACAACACCAAAACAAAAGAACCGGATATGAATATACATAATACAACCTTAAAAACTAAAAACAATACAGGCATATAGATATGAACAGGCTAACACTAATTTCACAAAAGACAATAATTCATTAATTGTATATATATAACTTTTTTTATATATAAGTGCACCAATTTACAATTAACAGATTAATCAGAATATTGTGTAAAACTAAAAACTTAATCTTAGTATTATATGACAATGTGAACAGTTTCAATAATATAAATTATATAGATGTGCAAATTATAATAAAAACACAAAATCACAATTTTTTAAAGTATTATGTGTAAGAATTATTACAGCAAACAAATTAATATGAAATCATTAATTTGGTGGAAACAAATGAGTTGCAATCACCTTAATCTAATAATGTTAACAATTACTCTGGTATATACATTATTATACCCACTTATTAACATGGGAGTTGTCAATAATAATAATAATAATAATAATAATAATAATAATAATAATACGGCATAAGGCCAATTTAGATTATTGTCTATTATCCTTAACATATGTTGTGAGGTAAGGCAAAAACAGAAAAAAATTCAGACTGGGAAATATCCAAAAAATAATAATTTAAGTTACTTTTTTGCAAACATAAGCATCGGTATGAGCAGAAAGGCCCATTCAAGTTTAAAATATGAAGGCAAAATGACAATGGAAGATTATTGATGACAGACTGGTATTGGAACAAAAAAAATTATTTATATGTAATGTAATGGGTCTGATGTGCCCTCAATCACGACGCCCCCCACGTTGGTGCGCCACTGTAATGGGTACTAATGTTCTCTCTCTCTCTCTCTACTCGTCACGTGCACTATCTTTGCCCTGCCTAGCTCTAACTTGCAATTGGCTGCCACAATACCTTTGCTTATCGGTTGCCCGTACCTCTGCTAGCTCGAATAATCATACACAACCTACCTGGTCGTAGTCCGCGCGCTCACTCCATACGGAGTTGAGGTAAGGGTCCGTTTCGTTCGTGCCTGGGTCAAATTCTATCCAACTATTTAATAAAAACACATGAATTCAAAGCAATCATGAGCCATGTGGGATGCTCATACATTTAATTTCGGATTTTTGTTTGCTTATATCCTATCCATAAACACAATCTACCTCTCCGGCTTGCGAAAACGTGACAACACAAATACATAAACATACAGAAAAAAAGAAATACAACCATGCACACTGAAAACATAATACGCAAATCTCATGCATACATCAGAATGCGCATTCTGTCGTGACCCCTATTTTCTTTATTTTCATCTTATCCTTAACCTAATACCATGACTTGGTCGACAGAATTTTTTCTTTAGACTTGCGCGTGAACAAACAACAAACAAAAAAAACAGTAATTGCACAGTTCGTGCCACTTCCCTTTTTGCAGCGATGTCACTTCCTGTCAGCGCCCGTCGTTGCTAGTTGTAACGTGCATTTTTCCTGCACGCAGTTCCCGTTCAGCTGCCATCAGATCCCATGTACACTCGCTCATTTAAAAATTACCAAATATATTTCCGTTCATTGTTCCTTGCATTAATCGCGTCTTCCCTAAACGTTACTTCTATTTTCTTTCGCGACGTATTTAGATTTTGCGACGCTCCTGTTTCCTGCGCCTAACTTGCGTGAATACTGTCCATACGGATTTTTTTCATGAATTTCTAAATTAATTAAATACAATTTTAGCTCGACCTAATTTAAACAATTGATGTTATACAACCGAAAATAACTCAAAAACTTCTGCACAACACTTCCGCGAAATTTCTCCAAAAATTTTACACAGTATCCAAACGCGTGCGATCCTCATCAAACCCGAACTCTTTCTCTGTCTATAACACATTTTACATTGTTGGTCCACACAATCCAAGTGACTGTCTTTTTTCAAACACATGCCAATCACCATAAGAAATGTTCGAAAACGTTTACATTTTCACTGTTTTCGGGCATCTTGCGTCTTACTATCTGTTTCATAATTTTACTAGTTTTCATTTTGTAATCGTCACATTACCGAATTCCCCTTTCCTGTTTTCCTTTTTCCAAAAACCTTTATTTTTCGTCTTCTCAACTCGTGATGACGTCACTTACATTTTCAGTTGCTCCTTCAATTCTTTCTTAAACCGCTATGCTATGAAACTGGATAATAATTTATTCCGAGCCCTACATAAATTCCCCCGCGCCGTGACTAATTTTGCCCTGATCTAAATATTTTTCTCTATAATTTCTGAAAGTTTGGCCAAAATCCACCCAGGCATTCACTGGATATTCAATAAAACTCGTCTTGTTGTATACTTTCAGAAGTACAACAATGGTCACCATGCCTTCAATCTTCGCCGTGTTATACATGCGATTTACACAACTTATGATATTTACGGAACCCGTGGCTCGAATAACGTGATTCTTGGTTCAAAATGTTCCTAAATTTGGGTTCTATTCACTGTTTATAATGCATATTTCCGTCCCTTTTGTTTTCTATTACTTTCCTAATAATTATTATTACGCGGCGCTGTTGTCTATTGTTTATTTCATTATTGGCTTCTCTTTGCTTATATAGAAGTTCCGTGTTCCGTGCATTCTTGCGGGCTAGTCTCACAAATCATTACAGTAATGACAATAATATCCAATAAAGTTATTTAGAATTGGATTTGTGGGAATTATCATGTTTGTTAATGAGATTGACATAGATTTTACTGAAACCCTCTGTACCTGTTTTTTTGTTAACGGTATTGTGTTCGTTGATGTGTATCATTTACTTAATGGATCTTTCTTTGTAATTATTTTCTTTGTCCAAAATCTGAGTTTCATGAAATTTAAATGAATGGCCAGTGGATTTTGTATGTTGAGCAAGTGCACAAAAGCAATTTTTTTTTCTGACCAAGCCACGTTAACCTGCTATTCAAATCTTCATTTATGGTCGTTATAATAGTTTCATACAAGCTAATCCCGAGCGATTACATCGCACAGACGAAAGAGCTGTAGAAAAGGTACGACAGAAAATACTGAATATACATGGATATACATTTTGTTTTATATTTACCAAGATCTTTACACATACGTATATACAAGGATCTGGCCTATAACATAGGCATTTTAGCATATAAAAACAAATCCTGCTACGAACCTTACTTGAATGTAATGACCGAACTCTTTTTTTTTTTTTTTTTATTGGTTTATTTAAGGTCGCATCAACATCTAAGGTCATTAGCGACCACTATTGCTGTTAACGGTATGGTAACTATGTGGATGAAACGATATGGTGATTGATGATAAGGGGTGAAAGGACGAACACAGATACAACCATGCCCGAGGCGGGACTCGAACCCGCGACCCTTCGGTCCGAGATCACTACGACACTACTGCCTTAGCGATCTCGGCCACCGGGCCGGCGACCGAACTCTTTATTGTCATCTCTGACATTTTTATACTGATAAAATAATATTTTATATTAATATTTTATAAATAACTGATAGTCACAATCGTTTTAAGGTAGCTGTCTACTTGAGAAAAAAATTCTAGAATTTGGGGGCTATTTTGTTTTCTCATGTTCATTTGATTTCTTTATGCTTTTAGAGATCAATTAATTAAAAAATTCTATTTGTTTATGAATAGTTGGCAAAAATTCAGATTTTTTACTTCAAACGTCATAACTCGACAACAAATTGATAATTTTGACAATTGTTTTCTTTAATTAATCACAATATATTATTTTAATGGATGAACTACAATGGTAAAGGTACTGTGAAACAAAAGAGTCAGGATTGGAGTATTTGAGAAAAAAATTGTTTATAAATTTATTCTGGACATTTCAGTTCATAAAACTGAAACTTTTAGCGATAAATTAACTATTGTTGTTATGGTTATGTTGTGGTTATGTTGTTGGAGGTTGATTGTGTGATGGTATTGTGGTTATGTCGACTGGAGCAAATTATGGGTTACATGCTGCAAAAATAATTATATTATCTTTAATAGTTCATGATTTATGATATTTGACATGCATGAATGTGCTGAAAATACCCAATTCGGAAATATGTATATGAAGTTCACTCACTAAGGGATTGACAGTTGACATTCGCTTCGAAAAAACATTTTTCTCAAAAACTAAGAAACCCAGGAAGAAACGATTTCAATCATTTAAAATAGGATAAAACAGTTCACACTACCCAATAAAAATTCAAAAACACGAGAATTCACGATTTTACATCATTCTCAGGTAGACATCTACCTTAAAGATCACACAAGATGTTCTCTAAGCGAGGCCATGAGCTCTATTATTTCCCGCAAACTTCACAGGATGCGCATGACGCCATCTTCCCGTTTCCATTCTAGCCGCGCACTTCAAATAACACAAATTTCATCTGTCTCTACTTGGCGCGACAACTTGCTACGGGCTAGGGCCAACCAGCAGCACCCCGGCCTCGGGTGCATGGGTTAAGGAGCTACGAGTGATAATAATAATAATAATAATAATAATAATAATAATAATAATAATAATAATAATAATAATAATAAGAAGAAGAAGAAGAAGAAGAAGAAGAAGAAGAAGAAGAAGAAAAGAAACAAAACAGCTATGGAAAATGGAGAAAGTTTACACGGTACCCATCATTGTATCCACAAATGGAGTCATCCCAAAAACCTTGTATAATAGCCTACAACAGTTAAACCTGACAAAATCATTGTATATAGAATTACAAAAAGCTACAATCCTCAACACATGCAAAATAGTTAGGAAGTTTCTGGATAGCAGTGTGACTCACGCCTAATACATATATCCTACTCCAAAATCAAAATCGGAAAGGGCCTTCACTTGGCAAAAGCCCGTAAGGTCACTTCAATCCTGGGACAACATCCAGAGACATAATAATAATAATAATAATAATAATAATAATAATAATAATAATAATAATAATAATAATAATAATAATAATAATAATAATAATAAGAGTTTCAGAATCTTTACAGCCAAAGATTGAGACGCTATAATAAGAGTTTAAAGCGGAAAAATGATAACCAAACTTTCAACAGAAACCAAAAAGTGTTTTATAGGTGATTGAACATCGAAATTCAAAGCATTGAGCTGCCAGGGAAGTCAGCTGTAGAAGAATTCTGGGGGAGAATATGGTCAACAGAAGGTCACTTTCAAGACAACACATCATGGATGAGTGATGTTTCGAACCCTACTGCTACTATTAGACACATGGAAACCAATGAAATTTCAATGGATATCTTACAGGCTACTATTTGTAAGCTGGCTAGCTGGAAATGTCCTGGTCCCGATGGGCTTCATAACATCTGGTTCAAGAGATTCACATGTCTCCATGAAAAGATCTTGACACTTGTGAATCATTACCAGAAAAATCCGGAAGAAACTCCAGACATCTTGAGTGAAGATGTTACTTATTCAAAACCAAAAACAAATGACACTACACATCCAGGGAATTACCGACCAATCACATGCCTTAATGCATTATACAAGATCATGACTGGCTGTCTATATACGATCATCGAACAACATTGTACACAAAATAACATCATATCGAAGACCCAAAAAGGCAACTGCAAGGGCTCATTGGGAAGAATAGTCAGTGTTATCATGTCTCAGGCATGTGGAAGAAAGCGTAACCTGTATACTTGTTTTATTGATTATAAAAAAGCATTCGACATGGTCCCTCACGATTGGATCATCCACGTCCTTAGAATGTATGGTATAAACCCTATGATTCTGGAATTCCTCAAGTTTGTAATGAACCACTGGTGTACGAGAATACACATGCATTCAGGGAACGAGAGAGTAGTCTCAAAGATTTTGAAAATTAAGCGGGGAATATTTCAAGGAGATAGCCTCAGTCCGTTTTGGTTCTGCCTGGCCATTAACCCCCTGTCATTTTTATTGGACAACACCAAACTGGGATTTGAACTGAAAGGTCAAGAGAAGTGTGTGATCACTCATCTGGCATACATGGATGACATACTACTATACTCTGGCTCACTACAGGGTCTGAAGAAACTAATATATATCACTGAAAGATTCTCTAGTGATACAGGCATGCAGTTTGGCATAGAAAAATGGAAAATACAAAGTATTCAAAGGGGAAAATTCAGACAGCATAGAGCATGAGACTGCATCAAGAGAGATCATCACTGCATTGGGAATGAATGAGTTTTACAAGTATCTGGGGATACAACAAAATAAAATGATTATACACAGTCAGATAAAAGAGAAGTTAAAAGCAGAGTTTACCAACAGACTGAATACCATACTCAAGACCTCCCTCAACTCTCGTAATCTTACAACAGCAATTAATACATATGCCATTCCTGTGATTACTTACTCATTAGGCATTATAAAATGGACCAGAACTGATTTGGACTCACTGGAGAGGATTATCAGGGTCCAAATGACTCGTTTCAAATACAATGGAATAATGGAAACAAAAAGCGCTCCATGGGAGATATCCTACAGAAATAGCCAAATCAAATGTCGACGCCTGCTTGTCGTACAAGTGGCTTAAAATAGGATATCTCTACCCCGAGACTGAAGGATTCTTGATAGCAATCCAGGACCAGGTAGTTGCAACACGAAATTATCTCAAGCACATTATTAAAGACCCCGAAGTGCCTTCTGATATCTGCCGGGCTTGTGGTGTAGGCCAAGAAACGATCCAGCACATTACTACGGGATGCAGTGTGCTGGCCCCAACGGATTATAAACAGAGGCACGATATGGTAGAACGAATCATCCACGCCAAACTTGCAAGGAAATGTGGAACTGCTAGTGAATTTGATACATCCTCCTACAAGTACCATTCACAAAATGTCATCGAGAACAGCATCTATAAATTATACTGGGATCGAAGCGTATTGACCAACAGAACAGTTCGTCATAACAGGTCGGATGTAATACTCTGGAATAAATCTAAAAGAAAAGTATGGCTGACAGACATAGCAGTTGTAGATACCAGCAATCTTGACACAACACACAAAGAGAAAACTCAAAAATACAGGGAACTTACACAAGTTATAAAGGAGCAGTGGCATGTATTGGAGGTGGAGATCGTCCTCTCAGCAACAGGTGTGATACCTACCGTCCTGAAGCACTCTCTGAAAAAACTGGGGATCGAGACGAACATTATCATCAATCTACAGAAAGCTGTGATCCTGAGCACGTGTTCTTTAGTAAGAAGATTTATGGATTCCTAAATAAATTTGTGTTAAATAATTATTTACTTTTTAATTTATAAACTAAGTGTTTAAATTTATGTTTGTAGAAATATTTTTATCTTCTAATAAGTTCTTAAAATAAATATATATTTTTCTTAAAAGTAATGTACTACGGAAATCATGCTTTGATAGAAATATCTGTATGACTCCTCAAACATGTACTAGAAAGCTGTGAAAAAAAAAAAAAAATTGAGTCACATGTACAATTTCAATCGTGTATGACGAGTCAGTTAGCACGAAGACGTCCCAACGCCGTATTCTGGTGTTTTCCACCTGAGAAGACTTTTCTCGTCGTCACACAGCAACAAATACTGGGACATTGCAAGGAAAACGCACATTATAACCTTACCCGACCCGGAATCGAACGCGAGATCGCGTCACGGTGATCAACGAGCTAACCACAAGTGCACGCAATGTCCGTAGCTCTTTATTAATAGAGGAAAGCGGCGATCTATTCAATATTAGCGACCACCACACCTATTTTTTCTCCCTTTTTTGGCTCCTCAATGGTTAAAACCGTTCACTAAGAGCCGATTAGAAGGGATATTAAAATCGTTCCCTTTCAGCTTTAATTGATTGATTAATTGATTGATTTCTTCGTGTTTCCGGGCGCGTCAACCGCTTTGGTCATTATTCCCGTTAGTGTAGTGCATTTTTTCTCTCGAGAGAGCGGTGGTTTCCCCCCCCCCGGATGGCGAGATCCGGCACCGACCTACCGCCGGCTAGTGGGGTTTCCCCCTAACCAGGACTCTCCCACCAGCGGGGCACCGCCCCTGCCGGGACAAGCTCTAAGCTCCCGACCGGTCTCCCGGAATATGTGGTAGAGTAGTGCATGTTAGCGTAAGTGAGTGTGTAAGGGGAGAGGATAGGACAAGGAAGAGGAAGGACAGATCGCGCGCGGTCCGTGGCCCGTTTGGTAGGGTACTGTTCCGGCATTCACCTGGTGTTGATCAGAGAAACCACGGAAAACTACCGATGAGAGCAGCCGGCCGCTAAAATTCTCCTCCAGACAGCGACTGAATTCGACCTAGCTGAACAGCTAGTGTCGAAAATCCTGCCGCCGTGGGGAATGTAACCTAGGACCTCCCGGTCAGAGGCGCTGCAGTGGCATCAGTTGATGCACTGAGCTACCGCTCCCGGTCCAGCTTTAATAACAAGAGAAAATGAGCGTTGAAGCGCCGTTAGTTAGTTGCTTGGAGCCGAGTGTTGTTGGACTTGGAGGTTTCAAATGCGCTAGGAAGCGTCGTTGCAGTAGCCTCGCGACCGAGTTGCGCGGAGGGGGGCCAAGGGCCAAGGGCCGAGGGCCGAGGGCCGAGGGCCGAGGGCCGGCGAGAGCCCTGGAGAGCCGGCCGCGATGGCCCTCAGTCGCCGCGGAGGAGAAGAAACGCCCGGAGAGCCCCTGGCAAACTTCGCACCGCTACCTCCGCCCTCCCCCACGCCCCCTCGCGCCCCACCCAGCGTCACCCGCCACACGAAGAAATATATAGATAATAGTCCGATGTGTTGACGTTTGTAAACTTTTTGTATCTTTGGGTGATTAACACAGTTCGTTGCGGCAATTCGTGTCGAGTCCTT
The DNA here is from genome assembly GCA_011170035.1 of Teleogryllus occipitalis. Taxonomy (NCBI): domain Eukaryota; kingdom Metazoa; phylum Arthropoda; class Insecta; order Orthoptera; family Gryllidae; genus Teleogryllus; species Teleogryllus occipitalis. The sequence continues at coordinate 117,340 of BLKR01001901.1, read as the reverse complement.
TTTCTGTTAGTCATAAATCTAAGATTCCTACATTTGTGGGCTTGTCCGGGATCTACGGACAAATTCCTGAAAATATTGACGCAGATTGTCGGAACGTTTCGGAAGAAATCAGGCTACTCGGACAGAATCGCGGTGGTTATACACGGAACGAAGACAGAACAAAGAAGTAATGGGAACAGTTCGGACCACTACAAACAATTTATTTATGGTAATGTGTGCGACAAGACGAAAAAAGGTGTGGAAAAATCGTGTCGGGTTGCGAACGAATAATTGATTGATTTTTTCGTGTTTCCGGGCGCGTCAACTACTGTGGTCATTAGTCCCGTTAGTGTAGTGCATGTTTTTTTTCTCGGGAGATGGCGGTGATCTTCTCCCGCTGGATGGCGAGATCCGGCGCCGACCTACCGTCGGCTATCGTGGTTTCCCCCCAATCAGGACTCTCTCACCAGCGGGGCACCGCCCCAGCCGGGACAAGCTCTAAGCTCCCGACCGGACTCCCAGAATATGTGGTAGTGTAGTGCATGTTAATGTGTGTGTAAGTGGAGAGGATAGGACAAAGAAGAGGAAGGACAGATCGTGGCCCGTTTAGTAGGGTACTGCTCCGGCATTCGCCTGGTGTTGATCGGAGGAACCACGGAAAACTACCGATCAATCCGCTAGAATTCTCCTCCAGACAGCGACTGAATTCGACCTAGCTGAAAAGCTAGTGTCGAAAGTCCTGCCGCCGTGAGGACTCGAACCTAGAACCTCCCGGTCAGAGGCGCTGCAGTAACATCAGTTGATGCACTGAGCTACCGCTCCCGGTGCGATCGAATAAAAGAGTGATCGATAGGAAGGAAGGGCGGCGGGCGACGTACGAAAACTCGTGAGACGAAGGGTCAGTGACCGACGTAAGCCTGGCAAAGGGAACTCGACTACAGGGTAAGGCAAATGGAGTCGTGATATTCCCGATTCCTTCGAGATCAACGATAGTTTTGCTCGCGAAATACGTTCGACACGAGAAACGGAAACGCCATCCATGATCGAAAATTGCTCGAGTGACACGCGTGACGTGCACGGATCACGCGACAGACGTGACTGTGTCAGAACCAAGCCGACCTTTACGATTCGTAATGTTGAGGGTAGTCTGGTAGAATTTTCAGGCGTTGATGTAGCGCAAGTTGAAGAATGGCTCTCCGAATTTGAAGATGAATGAATGAATTCGTAATGTTGATGGTAGTCTGACAGAATATTCAGGCGTTGATGTAGCGCAAGTTGAACAATGGCTCTCCGAATTTGAAGATGAATGAATGAATTCGTAATGTTGAAGGTAGTCTGGCAGAATTTTCAGGCGATGATGTAGCGCTAGTTGAAGAATGGCTCTCCGAATTTGAAGATGAATGAATGAATGATGAATGAATTCGTAATGTTGAGGGTAGTCTGGCAGAATTTTCAGGCGTTGATGTAGCGCAAGTTGAACAATGGCTCTCCGAATTTGAAGATGAATGAATGAATTCGTAATGTTGAGGGTAGTCTGGCAGAATTTTCAGGCGATGATGTAGCGCTAGTTGAAGAATGGCTCTCCGAATTTGAAGATGAATGAATGAATGATGAATGAATTCGTAATGTTGAGGGTAGTCTGGCAGAATTTTCAGGCGTTGATGTAGCGCAAGTTGAAGAATGGCTCTCCGAATTTGAAGATGAATGAATGAATTCGTAATGTTGAGGGTAGTCTGGCAGAATTTTCAGGCGATGATGTAGCGCTAGTTGAAGAATGACTCTCCGAATTTGAAGATGAATGAATGAATGATGAATGAATTCGTAATGTTGAGGGTAGTCTGGCAGAATTTTCAGGCGTTGATGTAGCGCAAGTTGAAGAATGGCTCTCCGAATTTGAAGATGAATGAATGAATTCGTAATGTTGAGGGTAGTCTGGCAGAATTTTCAGGCGATGATGTAGCGCTAGTTGAAGAATGGCTCTCCGAATTTGAAGATGAATGAATGAATGATGAATGAATTCGTAATGTTGAGGGTAGTCTGGCAGAATATTCAGGCGTTGATGTAGCGCAAGTTGAACAATGGCTCTCCGAATTTGAAGATGAATGAATGAATTCGTAATGTTGAGGGTAGTCTGGCAGAATTTTCAGGCGATGATGTAGCGCTAGTTGAAGAATGGCTCTCCGAATTTGAAGATGAATGAATGAATGATGAATGAATTCGTAATGTTGAGGGTAGTCTGGCAGAATTTTCAGGCGTTGATGTAGCGCAAGTTGAACAATGGCTCTCCGAATTTGAAGATGAATGAATGAATTTTGCAATGTTGAGGGTAGTCTGGCAGAATTTTCAGGCGATGATGTAGCGCTAGTTGAAGAATGACTCTCCGAATTTGAAGATGAATGAATGAATGATGAATGAATTCGTAATGTTGAGGGTAGTCTGGCAGAATTTTCAGGCGTTGATGTAGCGCAAGTTGAAGAATGGCTCTCCGAATTTGAAGATGAATGAATGAATTCGTAATGTTGAGGGTAGTCTGGCAGAATTTTCAGGCGATGATGTAGCGCTAGTTGAAGAATGGCTCTCCGAATTTGAAGATGAATGAATGAATGATGAATGAATTCGTAATGTTGAGGGTAGTCTGGCAGAATTTTCAGGCGTTGATGTAGCGCAAGTTGAACAATGGCTCTCCGAATTTGAAGATGAATGAATGAATTCGTAATGTTGATGGTAGTCTGACAGAATATTCAGGCGTTGATGTAGCGCAAGTTGAACAATGGCTCTCCGAATTTGAAGATGAATGAATGAATTCGTAATGTTGATGGTAGTCTGGCAGAATTTTCAGGCGTTGATGTAGCGCAAGTTGAACAATGGCTCTCCGAATTTGAAGATGAATGAATGCCTTATTTTACGTGGTGAGACTCAGGCCATGAGGCCTGCTCTTCCGTCTGACCACGGAAGTTTTGTTACGTTCCTTTCACCTACTGGGGATGAAATAAGGTATTATTTTGGCAAGGAAACAGGCAATTTGAGCTAAGCTCAGAGGCTTTATTTAGGCTTGAGGATCTTTTACATGCAGTAAATCTACTAACATGGGAGAGCATAGCTTTACTTCCCCTCCGAAGGAAGGCGTACTAAGGATTTTTCGCCCTTAGAAAATTCACGGCAAGGGACCCATGAGCCATGATTTAATTCTTGGACAACAGGGGATTAAAGATGCAGAGATCACCATCAGTCAAGGCAAAATATCAGTGAAACTAATTTCAGCGGGAGATAAAGAAGTACAAGACAATGGTAGTACATTGGCTGACTCTAGGAAGACAAATCCACGACGAACTGAAGGTACTCCAGTGCATAGCTTGGAAGGAAGTTGTTGTTCCTACCCTCTCTGAAACGAAGATTTGCCGATTACTCGAAGATTACACCGCGGAGAACGTGATATCCACCATCGAAACGAAGATCAAGCTCAAGGACAATGATAGAGTGTGTCTACAGCCTCGCCAATTAGCACTGAAGGAGAAGAAGACAGCGAGTACCGACTCTGTGCTTCGGTCCGAAGGGTCGCGGGTTCAAGTCCCGCCTTGGGCATGGCTGTTTGTCCTTTGACTTTGTATGTATGTGTTGTCGCGGAGGGCCTCGCGTTCTGCTGACCCCAGATCAGAGGAGCCCGCAAGTGTTTGTCTAGTGTATGGTCGAATATGCGTCCCTTCGGGACGTAAAGGGCAACCGGCTGTCAGCTGGATAAAAGCCCTAGGAAAAAAAAGGAGAAGAAGACACTCGACAATCAGATCAAGGAGTGGCTGGAAATCGACATCATTCAACTTAGTGATAGTGAGAATGCCAGTCCGGTTTAATCGTGCCAAAGGAAGATGGTTCACGTAGAGTATGTATCGATTTCCGATTGTTAAACAAAAAGATTGTGAGACCGTTTCTCGATGTCATTAGTCGGCTACAAAATAGACACCCTGTTACACTTCTGCGTGTTTTCTATAATGGACTTGATGAACATTTTCACGTTCCTATGTCAGAGGATAGTCGAAAATACACTTCTCTTGTTACGTCAGATCATCAGTATGAATTTATAAAGACAACATTTGGTTTATGTAATAGTCCTACTAGTTTTTAGGTATATTGATATTGTTTTCAAAGATTTAATGAGAAAGTCAATTGTGATTGATTACATTGACCACATATTTTTACCAGGTGTGGATTACGAAACAACTTGATTCAGGTCCTGAAAGTAGCAGGAGAATATAAACTAGAATTGAATTCTATAAAAATTTAAATGTATCCAAACTAAAGTTGAATGTTTAGGTTGTGTTGTCGAAAATAGCACGTAACACCTGCACCAACTAAGATAATAGCTGTGCAATGTTTTCATGAGCCTAAGACCATTAAACAATTTAAGATCTTCCTTGGCCTTACCGGTTATTTTAGAAAGTTTGTAAGGGACTATGCCAAAATCGCGTATCCATTGTATAAAGTCAGGGATGAACAAAAGTTCTTCTTTGGAGTTACTCAAAAGTTGTCATTCGCGAAACGTATAAAAGATATGAATAACGAACCAGTTTTGCGGACTTACGATCCACAAGCTATCACTGAACTACACACTGCACCACTAAGTTGGGATACGGTGCAGTACTACTTCAAAAACGACCCAATGAGAAACTTTTCCATCCAGTTCATTGAATGAGTCGGAAAACGAATGAGGCAGGAAAGACATGGTGTTCTTATGAACTGGAAGTCTTGGCAACTATCGAAGCAGTTCCAAAATTTAAAATATACCTATTAGGTATAAAATTTAAAATAATCACCAACTAACAAGCTTTCCAAAATGGAAACTTAACTTAGGGAAACTTAACTTACCACGAAAAGTCACGAGATGGGCTCTTATGTTGAAAGAATTTGATTACGAAAAAGAACACCGCAATGGAGATCGCATGAAACACGTTGACGCGTTAAGTCGATATCAGGTCAAGATGATTGAAGGTTCAACTCTAGAAGTGATCAAAAGAGAATAGGAAAGAGAACAACGACTAAAAGTTATTTCGCAGCTTTTACTCAAGGAAACTTACGAAGACTATTCGATGCAGAATGGGATGCTATGGCGGGCGACAGGAATGTTGTAGTGCTACCTACCAGTATGCAGCAGGAACTCCTAAAAAAGTATACAACGGCCATTTTAGTACGAAGAAGATGCAATACTCTATTCAACCTGACTACTACATTCCCAGATTGCGAGAGAAGCTAGATCGTCTGGTTGAGTGTTGTATAACGTGTATCATGGCAGAAAAGAAGGGGAAGAAGAAAGGTTTTCTTCAAACAATACCTAAGGGTGACATTCCGTTACACATATATCATGTGGATATAATGTGGTATGTTGTTGATGGTTTTTACAAATTTACTTGGATTTTTCCAACAAAAAAAACGTGAATAAAGGAATTAGAAAGTTGGATATTATACAGTCATCATTTGATAATCTTGACAGGATAATAGTGACCGAGGATCAGCTTTCACTCCTAAAGCATTTCAGGAGTACTGCACACAAGAGGGAATTGAACATGTTCTTACTACTGGAGTGCCACGTGGATAGTTGAGCGAATCAACAGTATAATTGCACCAGCGTTGACCAAGCTGTCTAAGAATAAACCATAAAAAATAAGAAATCATATAACAAAAAAAGCAATAAATCTACACACCCAACAATCCTTCCAAACCAAAATAGAATCATTAAATACCTCAAATAAATCACTTTGGCACTTCTCAAAATGTCTTCTAAACAAAAATGCCAGCCCTCAACACGACACAAGGTATAAAATATGCTCCACAAGACAAGGCAGAAGCACTAGCAGAACACTTCGCTCAAACTTTCAAACCTAATAATACACCCGTACACCCAGACCATCAGGCAATAATTGATTCAAATCGAGCACCAAAATATGAAGTCCCTCAGATAATAAAATTCATTTCACCTTCCGAAGTTAAAAACCTCATAAAAAATTTGCCCAAAAAAAACAACTCCTGGACATGACCTAATTAGCAACCAAATACTAAAAAACGTGCCCACATCCACAATTGCATAAATAAATAACATCTATTATTCATCACTCAGATGAGGCTACTTCCCACGTTCTTGGAAAATATCAAATATAATCCCGATCCCTAAACCAAACACAAATCTTAGTCTTGCAGCGAATTATAGACCCGTAAGTCTCCTCCGAACTATTTCAAAGATAGAAACAATAATTTTAAAAATGTTCTATAATCACGTCAGAAGCTATTTTAAATCATCAATTTGGTTTCAGAAACCAGATCTCAACTGCACACCAATTACTCAGGATAACTGAATATATTCACACTAGCTTTCAAGAAAAGAAACACACAATAGCAATACTCTTAGACGTATCTCAAGCTTTTGACAGAGTCTTGCACACCGGATTAATCTACAAACTCAAGACTATAGGAACACCTAAATACTTACTAAATATTATCATACAATTTATACCAGCCAGATCTTTCACAGTAACCATTGACAGTCATAGCTCCAACACACGCACAATAGAAGCAGGACTTCCACAAGGCTCACCACTATCCCCAACGCTGTTTAATCTTTACACAGCAGATATCCCCATCACATGATACACGCAACTAATACAATTCGCCGACGATACGGCAATATTCATATTAAGTCGCACGCTGTCACATAGCAGTACAAAAATTCAACAACATTTAAACCAAATAGATCAATGGGTAACAAAATGGAAAATCAAACTAAACCCAAACAAATCAAAATTAAAAATGTTTTCATTAAGACCATTCTCCACCCCCTTCCATTACTATTAAACAAGAGCATAATAAACTGGACACCATTCAATCACCCTATCACATACTTAGGACTGAATATCAATACAAAACTCAACTGGAAACACCACATCAACATTAAAATACAACAGGCTAAAGTGAGATTAATCCAACTCAAACCATTACTGAATAAAAACTCCAAACTTTCATTAAAAAATGCAATAACACTATATAAAACCATCATAAGACCCATACTGCTATACGTATGTCCCATATAGACAAATGCACCATCCAACGTAAATAAAATACAAATAATACAGAACAGCAATCACTAATGTCCCATGGTTCATTTCAAATCAACAACTCCATAGAGTATTAAATATGAACCCAATCACCTATCAAATAGCACGTCTATCCAACAATTTTTACTCCAACATAAATTCAATAAATCAACTAAAACAATACAATATAGCCTCAACGAACAACACTCAGACCAGAAAAAAATAGTTACTCGTTTGATTCATTCCTAAAAATATTCTCAAGCAATTGTGAACGGTAGGTATTCTCATGAGGAATCTACCCCAAAGTGGTATAATTAGGTTAAGCATAATATTAAGTTGGGGGTCAAATGGCTGTCATGGGTCTGGCGGGGATTACCGATGTCCATAGGTAATCACTACTAAATACCAGTAATACCCCCCAGTAATAGGGATACCCGATTTGGGTGAAAAGTCAGCAAGTCCTGTTCTCTCCTCCTTGTGGCGGCCCCTGGGTGCTCTCTGAGGTGAGAGCTTAGAGAGTAGCTAATGAGAGCAGGGCGAGGGCGAGTCTCCGGCGCCTGAAAACGGGAGCATTGGACTAAGGGAAGGAAAACCCCGACAGAAAAACCAAGGGTGGGGGGACTGTCCAGGTGTAGTTAACCAACCTCCCTAGGGGAAGGAAACCCCGAAATCAAACCCGGTCCACCAGAGAGGGGGTTAAGCATAGGGTTGGCGGCCCTATCTTGTAAAAAGAACCTTGTCACGAATCCTAACGAGATGCCTCGGTGTTATGGAGGCAGATCGTGAAGGCAGCCTTGGCCCACATCGGGCTGTAGTGCTTTGGAAGAAGAAGTAGTATTAAGTTAGTAGTGAGTCATCATTAAATATGAAAGAGTGTAATACTGATCTATGTAAAACCCAACAAGCAATAAATGAAAAAAAGAAAAAAAAGACTGATAAGGTGCACCTGTCGTAGCGGTTTTGGCTCCCCATAAGACCGGAGGAGACTCTTGTTTGTTCACTCATATCTATAAATATGTTATACTCTGTACAATTTCGCTCATAGTACAAAATAATGACGAATTAACCGTTGTCTCGCTTGTATTGATCGTGCATAACCATTCACCTTGCACGCCCCAGTCGTCATCTCGTTATGAATTAACACAGGAAACCGGTGGGCTAAGGTTGTCAGATGTAGTACGGACAGACATCTTTTACAACAATAACAACTCATTTAACAAAACAGAAATGTGTATTTGGCTTTTAATTTTAATTAAATTTTTAATTTAAATTTTAATCTAACAATAATATGTGTTTTCGGAACAATCTAACGGCATACAATCACATTTTAAATGCCACAGATGTTCATACACATTTGTAATTTGTGCCCGAAATTAATTAATTCAATTTTAATTCCTATTGATAGGTTAGACTATTGCCTGGATCGAAGATCTATTCTAAGGATAGCAGAAAACCAGAGGTAAGGGGCCCCTTGAATAAAATTGACAAACAGGGCGCTTTCGTCACTGCTTCTTTAAATAATTAAAAATAAATACTACTCTCTGTTCTTCTCTTTTCCTGGCCACTTACACCCACCGTGAAATTGCCATTTAATTTCATACTGCCATTTACAAGAAAGCCTCTTGCAAAGGTCGTCTATCTGCCATTACAAGTGAATAATATCTTACACATAAATGACTGTGTTCCGCATTTACAAACAAAACATTCTCTGAATGCCATGTACTGAAAGCAACTCGTGCCAGCGTCACAGGGCCTAATGCAATGGGTCGAAGCTCGCTTCGCCATGTATGTAATTTCGCAGGTAGAGCGCATTGGCTGTCGCAGCCGACAGCAAAGAAATAGGCAGCGATTCTAGAAGCGGGGAGTCTAACTAAGACTTCGCACGTAGGCAGCTTGATATTAAGACGAATAGAGTCGGTGGATTTGGATGTCATAACTAAGCCCCGGAAATTTAGGAAAAATCACATTTTTATTTATGAGCTTTATAAAATGCTAATTATCAAATGCTCACAAAACAGGATCAAACGAACAGAAATTCGGTAATTTTATGTAGCATATTACTGCATATTTAGTGCATTTTGTGTTAATGCATCATATTTCCATTATATTAAGTTATTATTTATATTTTATTGCTTTTATGTGGCATACATATCTTGGAATTTTAATTAATATGCATATTAGTCTCCTGAAACCGAAATATGTACTTCACATATATGAATGCGAATGCAATTGTGGGAATGTCTTTCCTTCATTGCAACAGTATTTGTATTAATTTATTTCGGTAATGATATGGCGCTCGTACCGGAAATGATTTGATCGATTAATAATAATGAGATAATTTATCTTTGATAAAGAATTTGTGGCATTGGAATTTATATTTCGAAGATGATACAAAAGAAATCATTATATTTTACTATAAAAATGTCGCTGGAGTACAAAGTAGAGACAAAAATGCAAAATTAAGTGTTAAAATTAAATATTTTGTAATTGCCTTCGAAGTTCTGTTAATTATTAGAGCATATTTCATTAGTTTTAGCGCATACTCTACAAATGTTAGAGCATATTTACATGCATATTTCTCCGTATGGAACAGCATTAACTTCTGAGCCTTAGTCATAACTAGGGAGCGGATTTTAATGAAATGTGATTTTTTTCACTTTATAAATATTCCGTTTAGTATAGAAATTCATTTTATATCATGACAAAAGGAAATTACTCATTTTTATAGGTCATTATTTTGCATTTTTTGCCGACTTTCACTAATAAGCCATTTTTTACCTTTTTCGTCATTTGTAATGTATTTTTTGCTGATTTTATCGATTTTAATGTCATTTTTAGTGGCCCTTGCTTCAAATAATATTTTCGAGATGCAAAAAATGTTCTTCACAGAATGACTGTTCTATTTGTTCGCTCAGAAATTGTTTTCTCAGCCGTTGTATGTAATTCTTGTGACATAAATTGAGGACATGATTGAGGTTTTCCTGGGTTTACTCAATCGCTTAAGGCGTATGCCGGGATGGCCCCTAGTCTTGCATCCCAGAAATAAATGTAAAATCTGCCCTCCTTCTTTAAATTTGTTCACAGTTGAGGCATTCGGGATATAGGAGAATTTCTGGCATTTTTCGAATGTAATATTATAGATTTACCACGCCCCTCTTGTAAATAGGATCATGGATTTTTTTTATAATATCATGTTAGCTTTAGAATCATGAAAATTGACTATGAAAATACATTCACAGCTTGTTTCAATAGTTATGCGTAGCACATCACCATAAGCTACTTCGATCATTGCAACTTCGTAAGTAACGTAAAATGTCAGTTATCACTATTTCCACCCGAACGCCTCAATTGTAATTATGTAAATGTAAATATTTAACTGGTCAGGCGGAAGAGCAGGCCTTACGGCCTGAGCCTCGCCAGAAATAAAGACATTATTATTATTATTATTATTATTATTATTATTATTATTATTATTATTATTATTATTATTATTATTATTATTATTATTATAAATCAGCGCCATTGCTGGTTCGGCCGATTTCGGGGTAACTACAGACAGAGATTTCCCGGTAAAGAGCAGTCCAAACCAAAAGTTTGCGAGCTGAGTTCACTCGAACGAATGGAAGAAGCCTTGATTACATCAGCAACGAGACTACAGCTTGAGTTGTTCATCCGAACTGGTTTTGATAATATTTTGTCATTTTTCTTTGGTTTTAGGGCATTTTTAATGCACTTTAAGAGCATTTTATTGGTCATTTTTGGCATTTTTTCTTGAATAGATTTTAATTGCTGATAGAAGTGGCGCAGGTTTCACTTTCGTTGTACTCTCAATAAATTGCAAATGTTCAAAATTTTGGCGTCTTACTATAACTATATACATAGTGATTTCTTTTACTTAATGACATCTTTTATTCATTTTAATTCATCTTATAACAATTTTATATAAATATAAGTAGTTTTCGCGAAAGTTTGCCTGAAATAAAGGCGGTTTTAAAGAAACAGGTAAAGGTTTTCAAAAAAAGCGGCTCATTCTTTTTTCTTTTTTCTTCTTTCTTTTTTCTTTTTGATTAGAGCGGAATTGAATTTTAAAAATGGCGCGAAAAACGGATATTTCGGGAACTCTTGTAATTTCTGAAAATTCCAAAGATTAATTTACTTTCTGCACCTTCCTACAACTATAATATTAAAACAGGTTTTTACGTAATGAAATATATTGTTCAAAATTAAATCTTTAAATAATGCCATGTAAAGTTTGCGAAAATATGAATAACTTTTGCATAATTTAGAGTGAAATTTAGGGACAAATTTAAAAATTTTGTAAACACGATTTTCTCAAATCTTTGAATTGTAGATGTGATATGCTAACGACATGTCAAACCTAAGTACCTCAGATGGAATTTCAGGGCAAACTTTTCCTGGATTGGTAAAACTTTTCTGGGATCAAGCAGTATTATTATATTACGTACGCAAAAAAAAAAAGCGAAAAAGTAGGTGCGGTTGCAGCACCGGTAGTTCCATTCGAGAGCCGTATAACTTGACTTCAACGCTGCTGTACTCCTCAACTCTACACTGCTACAACTGCTGCTACAACTCACTACTTCTCGCCGCCATTGGGTGGGTGTTTTGGAGAACTTGAATAGGTTAGTGTTGAATTATTTAGGTTACTGGCAATTGTGTTTTGCTAACGAAACCATCATTAAAATTACTGCAAAGACACTGCGAAAACCAACGCGTTTGCCTTGGAGATTTTTATTTATTTATTTAGTCAAAAACTGTATGTGACGTATGGGGGAGAAAATCATCTGGGCACGCTTTCTTGAGTTTCAGAATCCCTTCCCAACAATTTAACTATTAATAGTTGAAAGATTTATTATAATAATAATAATAACAAATTTAAAAAAGCGAGAGATTATCATTTCCAAAACTAGATATTTTCGTTGCCAAATTATAGAAAACTTATTTTTAACGGTAAAGAAACGAACAGACTTGATTTTTCTGTATTGTTAACAAAATAGAAACTCGCCCTAAGCTCTACTACCACTACAAGCAAAGGAAAGTTCAACCAAACGTGCGCATAGTGAAGCTACATTTACGTCCAGAAGCAAATCAAGGGGCCATCTCAGCATTTGCTCAATGGATCAGGGAAACTGGACGAAAAAACTGATCGAGATGGAAGATCAATAGTAAAGCACCCAACAGCGACACACCATCATTACACAAGACATATTATCCGTAAATTTCAAAATGTAGCAAAATATAATGAGCTGTAATGGACAATTCAACAGTTCAGCTAAACTAATGCACGAGTCCAGACCCTGCAAGAAAAAACCGAAAACCAAGAACGAAGGAGGAAAACTTGCCAGTACGAGGGTATTCTGCTCAAAAGTGCACGGTTCTTTTTGTGGTGTGGGTAGGGTTTTTGTAAGAAATTAGTATAGTTGTGCTACAACAGCACCTCCAATTAAAATATTCGATTTACTGTTGTTACTAGCTAACCGTGTACGAAACACTCTTCCGAATCAAAAGGGAATCTAAACGACACACCATGCGTGTACCGTCCGTATTTGGCCGACAGTCTTTTGTTGTGGCAGGTGAAGGGCGAATAATAGTCTTTGTGTATTGTGACAGAGCAGAAGGGAAATTCCCACAGCTTGTCACCCACTTCACTGTCTCTCGAAGAGAAAGAGCAAAACCCTCTTGAAAATAGACGTAAATCGTTATCGCACATCAATTATATCTATTTCCAACATTCATATCTTTTTTACTGTTCTCTTCTGAAATCATCAGAAAATCAATTATTCCTCCTTATCCTATCTACCTTCACATATTGGGTTAATCACTTCAAGATCTAAGAATTGCCCCATATATTTGTGATTCCCTCCGCTGTTTAAAATAAGTCACCAATCTTAAAAAAATAATGGGAAAGGTAAAGGATTTTTTAATTAAAATTTAATTGGACAATTAATTATTGAGAATGTATAAGAATCGTATTATTTGCAACTAAACGGCATGTCACGAAATGTCATTCTTAAAATAAGTTGCATAAAATGTACGACAAGATTCTCTTCCCTTTTATTAAATTGCATTATTGCATTGAAGCTTACGAGCTCATAGCAATATGCCGTTGGCGCCAGAGCTAACAACGGTTGCAACAAAATTTATTCCATTTAAATATCTTCACTAGAGCAAGAAATAAAATGGAACAAAATTTAACATTTAAAAGGGAACGTGGCCGCTTGACGCGAAATTTTTAAAATTGCTTTTTAAAAAACTTCCCGAAAAATACACATTTAAAACATACATAATTTTTTTCAGAAAAGTTTGCAAAATATTTTATATAAAATTCAAAAATCGATTTTTTAAAAAAATACCCAATTACCCCCAACATAACGTATCCGCGTAAATTGTAGTGAAATTCTCTTAGCAACAGTAAATATTTCCTAAAAAGGCGAGAAGTGTTCAGGAAAAGTTCAAGAAAAAAAACAACATACCAGAGGCATGACTTGAACCCGCGACCCTTCGGGCCGAGATCGCTACGACACTACTGCCTTAGCAATCTCGGCCACCGGATCGACTCCTCAGCACTTCTATAGCATAACTTTCCATGTATAAGAATGCATGTCCCTTGGCATGGATTCTTGCATGAATGCGTGCACGTGGGCCTTTTTTTTCTCATCATATTCTTAAACCATAAGTAATAATATGAAAAAAGTGTACATCATGCTGCAGTTGCTCAAACATAACAATAAAATAACGGGGAGGCAGGAAATTATGTTATATATAATACAATTAGAAAACAGTGTACACTTTTCACCTCTGTCAATCACCTCAGTCAATTTCACGCAAAAACTACTAATACTTCAAAAATATTAACATGAAATAATTTCAAGATCTTATATTGTGTACTAGATTGCATTATAAAAATTGTAGTATCAATGTTGAAAATGAAGGAGAAACTGAGTATTGAAAATTTAAATACTGTTTCAAATTCGAGGAATCGTGAAATCAGCAACCAGATTTATCTGAGAATATTTGGTGTATTGGTGAAAATCCTCAGCAAGATTTAAGCGCTAGTGTAGTTCATAGACAGAGGGACAGACATAATGCCGAAAAGGAATGTTTCGGTCTCAAAAACCCACAAAACGTGGATTTTGACTTCGCTACGTGTTAGTGAAAGTAATTTACTACATATTGGAGCAAATGTTTATTTTTTTTTTCGAAATTAGGGACCCAGAGAAAGAACCCTTTTAGCAAATGGTGTACGAGAAAGTAAATTGTGAAGAATGGTACCTACTGAGGTGGCTCAGAGCTTCAATTGATGCCACTGCAGTGCCTCTTACTGGGAGGTACCATTGTTCGAGTGCTGGCGGTGGCGCGATTGTTGATTCTAGCTAGATGCGTTAGCTAGGACGAATTCAGACGTTCTGGAGGGGAATTCTAGCGACCAGATGCTCTGATCGATTGTTGTTCGCGGTTTCTCTGAACAACACCTGGTGAATACCGGAGCCCTTTACAAACCGGGTACGGACTGCAGCGCATTCTTTCCTTCCTCTTCCTATCCGCACCCATTGCATACACTTACATGCACTGCACTACCACACATGCCGGGATATCAATCTGGAGCTTAGGGTTTGGCGGATGGAGCGGTGCCTCACTGGTGGGAGATACCTATGTGGAAAACTAGCAATCGGATGGTTGGGGAAAACTCCCCAAGCAAGGTGCAGGTAAGCGCCGATCGTATCTAGGGCCAATCACCGCCACCTCTGGCGATAATATTGCTGCACACTTACAGGACTAATGATCTCACACGTTGACATAAACACTATACACTATAACACTACTTATTCAATCAATAAACTATACTTATTCAATCAATTAATCTGTATTCTCACGGAAAAGAATCTTTAGCCCATAAATAAATGAAATGACAATGTTGAACAATTCAAGGGAGGAGAAAAAATCTGCTTATTTGTAGAAAATGCAGAAATATAATTATTTACAAGTGTAACTTTTTATTGTATCTCGAGAAGAGTGGAAAGGTGCCCCTCGAACTAAGAAGATTTATTCCTTTCCGTTTTAGGCCCGTACTGTTCCCAGTAGCCTGGCGAGCAGGAAAGTCAGAGAAAAATTCGAGCGAAGGATGCATCTCATCAACACACGCAGGATTTGTATGTCACGGCATCCGCTCACAGTAAGAGGCTGTTATGAAAATGACCAAAGCGATTTTCAGCTGAACCATTATGTCCACGAAAATTCAAATTTTCAAACAGTAGTGTATGAACGCACTTCTAAAGATATTCTTTGTTTCTTGTATGAGCCCTTTTCATTCTCTAAATTTTTTCGAAAACGGTCATGTTTCTATAAACTGGTCTAGTTCCATGACACATTATATTTACTTGTTCTAACCATTCAGATATCTAAACTTTAAACTACTCTTACATAACGTATCACCGGGAGCGGTAGCTCAGTGCATCAACTGATGTCACTGCATCGCCTCTGACCGGGAGGTCCTAGGATTTTCGACACTAGCTTTTCAGCTAGGTCGAATTCAGTCGCTGTCTGGAGGAGAATTCTAGCGGCCGGCTACTCTGATCGGTAGTTTCCGTGGTTTCTCCGATCAACACCAGGCGAATGCCGGAGCAGTACCCTACCAAACGGGACACGGACCGCGCGCGATCTTTCCATCCTGTTCCTTGTCCTATCCTCTCCCCTTACATACACACTTACACTAACATGCAATACACTACCACATATTCCGGGAGACCGGTCGGGAGTTTAGAGCTTGTCCCGGCTGGGGCGGTGCCCCGCTGGTGGGAGAGTCCTGGTTAGGGGGAAGCCCCAATAGCCGACGGTAGGTCGGCGCCGGATCTCGCCATCCAGCGGGGGAAGATCACCGCCATCTCCCGCGAAAAAACATGCACTACACTAACGGGAGTAATGACTGAAGCAGTTGACGCGCCCGGAAACACGAAAAAATCAATCAATCAATCAATCAATCCTGAGTGTTAAGAAAGAGTGCGCTAACAGCGTCTAGTTTTGTCCAGGCACGGCAAATATTTTCTCATCTTACACTGCCTTGTTCTCTTTCTCTCATTGGTACCGAAAACGCTCCTCGTTATTCCCAAACAGAGAAGCCGTTAGCACTTTATACCACGCAATCAATAGCCCCACCCAAACTGCAGCACATTGCTGATGCGTAACGTTTCTCATCCCTTGGAGGAGCACGGCTGGCATCTTGATTCTTCGGAGGGCGGTCGCCCTGGAGAACCCTTGAACCGCCCCTCCGCCCAGCAGGAGCCCATCACGGCCGCCTAAACGCATTGCCCATTCAAAAATTGTGCTGACTGACGGTGGCCTTGCAATAGGATTCAGGCGCGAGGCACCCCCTCCGAGGATGAACCTTCATCAACATGTTAATGTCATTCATAGACATTTCACTACCCCCGACGGGGTGGGAGAAAGAGAAAAAAGATGAATTGAATTAGTAGAATAATACAATAATAAGGCAATAGTCCAAGAGAGAATCGCAAGCCACTATAATCAAAGTCAGGTTATATAATTTCACAAAACACTCTCTTCTATTATAAATCATCTTCCTTGGTTTAGGGTCAATCAGAATTTACTTTTGTTAATGGTTTTTATTTTATTAATTCAATTTAAAAGTATAAACACGAGTTTCAAAATGTGTTTTTTCTTTATTATGTTATATGCAGTTATATTTGTCATTTAGCGTATTTTGATTCACATGTATGTAATTAAGTTGTTTGTACACAAAGTAATTTTCCTGAAAATTTGCAGTATAAGTCATCTTTATCTTGAAAACTTTAGTTGAAATTAAAAAAAATAATGTGCATATTGTACAAAATGCATACTAGATAAAGAGAATAAAAACCGATGCACATCGATTCTTTACGTGTCTTGAAAGTAGAATTAGTTGCTGATTCCCACTAAAAATACAGAGGCAGATATGGATTCTTCGGCATTAAAAATTTCGTTTTCGTAGAGCTCACGAGTGCTGACGCTGTCTTTTCATATATCCCTAATTGTTTATAATATTACTTGGTCTGAGAACTGGCAGATTATTCATTCAGCATTTCGTTTCCTTGAAATATTAGCCACAGTCCACTTTCTTCGAAGTACTCACAAGAAAAATAAAAATAATCACAATCGGAATTCAGAAATTAAGTAAAAAGAAATTGAAATATCTTTATTTGATGAAATTGCTATAATAAACTAAACCATATTCATTATTGGCAACAGAAATCTTGTGAATTGTTGTAATGATTGTTGCTTTTGGACACATCAACTGCTATGGTCATTGTTGTGAATGTTACATTGGGGGAGGTGGCGGTGATTAGTGAGATCTGGTGTCGACTTACACGTCGGTTTTCGCCGAGATTTCCACTTCCAGATGTCTCCACCCATGGCGGCAGCGCTCCAGGCGGCGCAAGCTCTAAGCTCCCGACTGATATCCCAGCATGAATGGCAGTGTAGTGCATGTAAGTGTGAGTGTGTGTAAGGGAAAAGAACAGGGCAAGGAAGAGAAAAGAGTGATCACGCGATATTGTTAGTACTTGATATTGTTTGGAGAAATCACGGTAAACTTCCGATCAGAGCAGCTGACCGCTAACATTTTCCTCCATACCGCAGCTGCATTCGACCTTGCTATCCAGCTAGCTTCGAATATCCACCGTCGGGAGCCGTACCCCAGGATCTCCCGGTCATAATCGCTGCACAGAAAGCAATATAGCTGTGTCTATGTTAAGCTCAGCCGGTTATATATTGTAATAATTGTTATTGTTGCCATTATTGTTATTACATGTTGAATGTGGCGTCACCGACGCTGTGAACTATTAAAAGTATTTTCATGTGTTGAAAATTTCTTTCATACTTCATTTCTTTCACGCTTATCTTTGTACAAATATGTTCTTACAGTATCTGGCGTTGGACATGACAATGAATCGTAGTAGCTGTATATGTTATACTCCCATTAAAAAAATCCCAACATCCGATGGTCTTATTTATTACCTCCATAGGAGATATGAACTGGTAATAATGCAATTTTAAAATTATAATCGCCATAAATAATACTTGCAGGTATGAATGATGCGAACAGTTAGAATTTAGTACAGCTATATTTGAACTTTTTTCCTATTATGATTATTGATCGCCTGTAATCTGTTCTTTTGCGATATTTTCTAATGCTAATATGATTCTCTAGCATTTCTCACAGTTGTTGTTTTCTTTATATTCACTTCATGTTCTTCAAATTGAATGTACCAAGGTAATTTGGAAATTTGTTATAAAGACTACGCATGAAAGACTTCTCGTTTACGAATTCACAACAAATTCTGACTGGCGGTATTAATTTAATATTGCTCGATTGTTAAAAATCCGTGTTGCCATCCTGATGGAAGAAAATTACGGTGTTGTGGACTGAAAATAACCGCGGGAAAGTGGGGTTTAATCAACCCCACCTACATACATCTATTTAGGCGGTGTTGGTTTAATTCCCGGCTTACTAAGATCGCAGCGCCAAAACGCGAAAAAACACACTTTTGGAAATTTCTTCGATTCTTATGACGGGTTTCAAAAACGAATTATCAGTTTCCCAACAGGAGACCGACATACGTCTAATGACACCTCATATTTCTCGATTGGTGCACAGGAAGAGGTCTACTTGTGAATGACGGAACCGCACTGACGCACATACATAGGTATACTCGCAGATAATCAAACACTCTATAGGGATTATTATTGCCAGTATTATTATTATTATTATTATTATTATTATTATTATTATTATTATTATTATTATTATTATTATTATTATTATTGTTATTATTCCTCTAATTCACAACTAAAGATGTTATGGGTCGGTTGATTATAAAGTTTACTCAGGGTTGCAACTAGCTTCCTAAGGAGCAGATCTAGGGAATATCGACGCCTCTAACCGGTAGCGGTAGCTCAGTGCATCAACTGATGCCACTGCAGCGCCTCTAACCGGGAGGTCCTAGGTTCGAGTCCTGACGGCGGCAGGATTTTCGACACCAGCTTTTCAGCTAGGTCGAATTCAGCTGCTGTCTGGAGGAGAATTCTAGCGGCCGGCTGCTCTGATCGGTAGTTTTCCGTGGTTTCTCCGATCAACACCAGGCGAATGCCGGAGCAGTTCCCTACCAAACGGGCCACGGACATCGTGCGATCTGTCCTTCCTCTCCCTTGTCCTATCCTCTCCCCTTACATACACACTTACACTAACATGCACTCCACTACCACATATCCCGGGAGATCGGTCGGGAGCTTAGAGCTTGTCCCGGCTGGGGTGGTGCCTCGCTGGTGGGAGAGTCCTGGTTAGGGGGAAACCCTACTAGCCGACGGTAGGTCGGCGCCGGATCTCGCCATCCAGCGGGGGAAGTTCACCGCCATCTCCCGAGAAAAGAAACATGCACTACAC
This sequence comes from Teleogryllus occipitalis, assembly GCA_011170035.1. Classification (NCBI taxonomy): domain Eukaryota; kingdom Metazoa; phylum Arthropoda; class Insecta; order Orthoptera; family Gryllidae; genus Teleogryllus; species Teleogryllus occipitalis. Next base: position 97,831 of record BLKR01001901.1, on the reverse strand, counting down.
TAACGGGACTAATGACCGAAGCAGTTGACGCGCCCGGAAACACGAAAAAATTAATCAATCAATCAATCGACGCCTCTACAACACTTTACGCAAAATGTGGGCTGATCCAAACAAAGCAATATCTTGCACTTTCCAGTCTTTTGATTGAACTGGGAGTTTAGCCAAGTTCTTACACAAATTTTGCGAACCAAACCCAGAGCTCCAATAACTATGGAGATGACCTGTGCTTTTACGCCTCTAATTCGGCTGATCTCCATTTCCAAACTCTTGTATGTAGGACGTTTCTTTGCTTCCTTGATTACGACGTTTTCTTCTTATCTTTCTTCTTTTAGTAGTTGTTGTTGTAATAACGTTGTAATAATAATAATAATAATAATAATAATAATAATAATAATAATAATAAGAATAATAATAATATTTTCACATGGATGTCATGTTTTACAAAGAATGACAAATATGAAAAGATTGTGATGTGCTTTTCCTTAGAAGGTCCATCCCAAAATATTAAACTTGGCTCTTCCCGTTCGTCGAAACATTATCACAACAAAGCCGATAGCAACCACCGCGGGATTCCGGATCGAACCAAAGAAAAGGAACCTCACAAGAGCACCCACACAATAAAACACAAATATGCGCTACATTTCTATTCCTTGGACCCTCGTCATCTTTCCAATTCATAGCTTGTTGAATGCTTCGAATTTCATATGGCGCCATTCACGAACCCTGTGGCGCGTCCTCGCCCGGGGAGTTGGCGTAAACATGGTCGCAGGCCACGAAACAGGACGCAGCCACAATGGCAATCGTTTAAAAGGGGAGGTGCGCGGCCGCCCCTCGGAGTGGAGCTAATTAGAAACTTCTCGACCCCCCACCCGCCCCCCACCCGCCCTCCGGCTTCTTGGAGAAGGAAGGACAGGGCCGGCGCGGAGTTGCAACTTTTCATCACAAATCATGTTAGCGCTTCGTGAAATAGGTGGAAGGTGAAGTGTATTTTTTTTAACAACGTAAATATAATAATAATAATAATAATAATAATAATAATAATAATAATAATAATAAACCCCGTGTGGTGTCGGGGGTTTTAGTAGAATAGCACCAAGGGATCTCCCCCTGTCGTAAGAGGCGACTAATCGGAGCAGCTGACCGCTGTCCTTTACCTAGTAATCCATTCCCGTCGCACCTTTATCTGCCCCCTCGCCCCCGGATCTCGGCAGGTGGATCGAGTAGCTTGTCGTCCTCCGTTTCATCACTCCCTAACAATCCTATTTTCCTACCCGCACTTATTCCTATCTAGTTTCCCCTGTAGCTGGTAGAGAGCTATAAAATGCATTACCCATTTGATATGGAGCAGTTCGTGCAGAATGAAGCCTCGGATGTGCCAGGGAGTAGGGCTGTACCTGGCACGGGACCCCAGCCCGATGATGACAACGTAAGCGATCAAAATGGCAATGTCTACTCCAACTCCAGTGAGAAGAATGCGTCAACTTCATCTGGACTGCGTACCAAGAGGAATGCCTCCAGAAGAAATGAAACATCTAATAGAATTAAATGGAGCAGAGAAATGAATAAAAAAGTTATTCGCACTTACCTGCTCATAAATGAATGTAGAGACGATCCCTTACCGGGTTGGAGACACAAACTTCACTCTGAATTTTCTAAAACCTATCCAGAATTCAACTTGACTGAACAAAACCTAGCCGATCGTAAGAACGTAATTATGAAACGAAAGTATCTTACCCAGATCGAAATTGATGAAATACGTAGGGAAGTGGGAAATGAACTTCATGCAGCTGTAGAAGACCATCAAACTGGTGATAATAACGATACGATAATAGAGACAAATGCTTTGAGTATAAATAAGGAAACCGCTGAAAAGTTTGTAGGATATTTCTATCTGTTTCGAGACACAGATCCTCTTGGTAGGCCTAAAATCCCAAAATTGATCTTTACCAAACAAACTAATATTCTTATTAAGCAAGTTGATCAGGTAATACCTCAGGTTGCTGACCAATTAAATAATTTGACAGACATTCATACTGCCTTGTATGCAGCTGCAGTTGCTGTAATCGATCTTAATGGACAGCACATTCAGAATAATCCTCCAAGCAAAACAAAGAAAGCGAGAAAACCTGCATGGCAATTTAGACTGGAACAAAGTATTGTTAAACTGAGAACAGAGATTAATATAATTCATGAATTTCTTTCAAACAACAAAAGTACGACATAGTAGTGATCAATAAAATACAAAAGTATGGAACAATCATAGATGTAGGCTGTCCACTGACAAAAAATCTGAATAAGACAGAATCGGAGAAGATTTCAAAATACCAGAATTTGGCAGCAGAAATCCAACATGTTTGGCAACTGAGTAAGGTTGAAATAGTGCCAATAATCATCTCAGCCACAGGAGTGGTGACAGACCGATTTGCTTCAGGTCTTACAAAAATAGGATTATCAAAAGGAATCTGCATAACCATCCAAAAAGCTTTAATCCTACAGACTTGCCATATTGTGCGAAAATTTTTAAATTGAACGACGGACAAAGATGAATTTCTTCTCCGTCTTTCCTCAGATCTGTCATTACCAGTTGCATTTGCTAGAGCCTAAGTCGTATGAATAGATGAATGGTTCTCAATGCTTACTGAGAAAAGTACAGGAAAATATAATAATAATAATAATAATAATAATAATAATAATAATAATAATAATAATAATAATAATTAGGGGGAATTTTAATAAAATGTCATTTTTTCTTTTCACTTTAGAACAATTTACATTAGAAATTTCTTTGTATGTTATAACCAGACATCGGATGTTTAGGGAAATGCCTATTTTTTTCTAGAGAACTTATTTAAAGGCTGATAATATATGTCCACGAATCATGACAAATGATGACATATGACGAAGTTTTATAATGCTTATTTTGGCATAAATGCCTATTTTTTGCATAAATACTTTTAGGACTTTTTGCCTTTTATTTATTATATTTGTATACAACGCTAAGACATCGGAAAATCGGCGATGGTCCAACGTGACCATTCATTACGAAACCTTCAATTCACATCTTGAAATTTAAAATTACAAGAGAATTCCTGAAAGTATACCAACTGATTTTTTTCCATTTCCCTATTTCACAAATATTAGCCATGATCTGAGAACATGGACGATTGACAATAGGCTGAGGGAACCGAAATTTTAAGTGGAAATAAATATAAATTCCCAGAAGGTTTCAGTGTTGCTAGTGTTGGACTGCTAAAATATATTCCAGTCACATCGTTCAGATATTCTTCTCCGCATTCAAACTGATTTTGTCTCCCAGTCGTCGCAAATTTGAAATTGTGATCCTTGAAAAGTTACTGGTAACATGAATATATAACTGGTTAATGGAAACTATTAAGAATAAAATGTAGAAGAGTTGTAAATATCAAATCTAGTTTTACATTTAAATATACGAACTGGTTTTGTGCATTTAAGTTTACAAAATAATACAAACAAAAACGAGAATTTTTCCATTTTATTGTGTGTGTAACTTATGATAGTGCCTTGTTTTCTCCTTATTCTTGACTTTTTCAGTGCCTTTTTAGGCGCCTGAAATACGATTTTTTAGTGCCTAAACATCCGATGTCTAGTTAACAAAAGGAAATGACCCATTATTATAGGTCATTATTTTGTATTTTTTGTCGATTTCGAATAATAAGTCTTTTTTACCCTTTTCCGTCATTTCTATAAATGAATTTTTTGGTGATTTCATCGATTTTAATGTCATTTTTAATTGTACTTGCTTCAAATAATATTTACGAGATGCAAAAAATGTTTTCCATCGAATTACTTAGTAGCTTATTCCATTTGTTCACTCAGAAATTGTTTTGACAGCCGTTGTGTGTAATTCTTGAGACGTATATCAGCTCCATTGCCGGTTAGGCTAATTTCGGGATAACTAAAGACAGATTTCCTTGTTAAAAAAGTCTAAACGAAAAGTTTGTAAGCTGAGTTCACCCGAACGAATGGAAGAAGCCTCGATTACATCCAACAGCTTGAGTTGTTCATGATCAATTGTTTTTGATCATATATTTTATGTCATTTTCCTTTGGTTTTATGGCATTTTCAGCGGTTTTAGGCCATCAAACTCTGCTCCCTAATAATAATAATAATAATAATAATAATAATAATAATAATAATAATAATAATAATAATAATAATAATAATAATAATAATAATAATAATAATAATAATAATAATAATGGCTATTTCTGGCGTGGCTCAGGTTCCTAAGTTTTGCTCTTCCACCTAACCACTTAAATATTTACATTTACATATTTACAATTGAGGCGTTCGGGCGGAAATAATGATAATTGACATGCCACGTCACTTACGAAAGTGCAATGATCGTATTAACTAACGTAAATGTGCTACACATAAGTAATGAAACAAGTATGAATGTATTTTCATTATCAATTTTTCTGGACTCTAAAGCTATCAAGATATAAAAAAGGAGTCCAGTATCTTATTTACAAGGAGTGATAAATCAATAATTTTACTCTCGTAACATGTTAAAAGTCACCCCTATACCCAAATGACTCAATTGTGAACACATTGAAAAAAAATCGCTGTTTTTTCGCGCAGCATTTCGTAACTTTCTAAATATCACGTATATTACTTCATATATACGTAGCTATACGAGAAAGTAAAAAGGAGGGCAGATTTTATATTTATATGTGGTATGCAAGACTAAGGACCATCCTGGCAAACACCTTAAGCGATTGCATAACCCCAAGAAAACCTCTTCACGGCTTGTCTAAATATTTTTTGAAATGGCGTTTTTAGTTTTGTTTTTTAGAAGAAATATTGGTTTTTCAATCCTCAAATTCAATTTTTTTCCGATTACATCGTTGTGAATGGAATTTTGAAGAAAAACGTAACGGATTCGTAGATATAAAGAAGTAATGAAACAAGTATGAATGTATTTTCATTATCAACGAATGAGTTTCAAGTAAGCCTAAAATTAAAACAAATTTATTAAATGTATTCTCTCTCTCTCCCTCTCTCTTTCTCTCTCACAATATTTATTCTTTAAGAAACATCACATGCGGATTCGGCAGTGCCATGTTTACCGAATCTCAATATCACATCCGAGTTGGCGAATCCGAACCCTGTGGAAGTCCTTTGTGCACCGTTCTTCGAAAGGGAAGTAAAGTCGGTTCTCTCACGTCGTAGATTCATGGAATGAACTCAATTTCAAACGTCTCTGAACAAAATTCAATCGTTCCAATAGTTCGCTACACGTGGCTATAGAGTGGGCATCTCTCAAAAAAACGGTAGTCGCTTTGCCAAAAAATTCTTTAAAAAATTCCTCGTTAAAATGGATATCGTTAGATTACCAGAGTTAACTGCATACCTGTTAGAAAGCCGCAAATAAAAAATCAGGAAATCTCGACCAGCAAAGAAGAAACAATGCAACTAACAAAACAAATATTGCAGCCATTCCCAAAATGTTGACAGAAAATGTGGTGAAGGGTTAAAAAACGCGATTTAGTGTAAATTGGATAAGGAATAAAAATACGCTGAAATCAACTATTGTATTTATCTATATTAATCTAAACACTTTTATCTATGAGTTGTTATGATCCCCAATTTTTTTTATTGAAATTAAAGATGTATGCGGCTGGTATTGCAGAGGCCCAAAATTCAAAAGGTTCTCCGGGACCAGCAAAAACATCGGCTTGTGGCGTCCTTTGCCGGATTTCTTGTCTAATGACCGGTTTATTAACAGCTCCTATCTGGGTTTCCGCTCTGCTTTCTACAGCACTCTCTTCGATGGTTAACTGTCGGCAATGAATTAATCGTTGACGAGATATAATTTTTCATAATTTTTTAGCTAATGCACTTATTATTTCGTGTTTCAGGGCGCGTCAAGAGGTACGGTCCCGTAAGTGTATGTTTTTATCACGGGAGGTGGGGGTGTTCTTTTTCCGCTGGATGGTGAGACCAAGTGCCAATCTACAAGTGGCTTGAAGGGGTTTTATCCAAACGTATTTCCCACTAACGTGACACCACCCCAGCCGGGACAAGGTTCAGAAAAGAGACGTAGTGTAATGAATGTAGAAAGTAAAAGGAAGAGGAAGGGAAAATCCCGGTCACTCCGTGGTGCGTTTGTTACGGTAGTGCTCTAGGTAGCACTCTAGCCAGCGTCAAAAGTCCTGCCACCATTGGGGCTTGAACCCTACTTCTTCCCGGCCAGAGGCACGGCAGTGACTTCAGTTGATGCCTTGAGCCATTTCAGCCGGTGAGCTAGCATCTATCGTGATGCGTGTATGTGTAAGGGGTGAGAGTATAGGACAAGGAAGAAGAAGAAGAAGAAGAAGAAGAAGAAGAAGAAGAAGAAGGAAAGATCGCTCGCGGTCCGTGGCCCGTTGGTGAGGGTACACTCTCAAGAAATGTCTGCATTACTTTTAATGTAAAAATACATGAAAGTAATTTTCATGTACGTAAATTAAATTTAATGTACACGCACAGTAACTTTAATGTACGTGTACATTAAATTTAATGCACAAGTAAGTTAAGATAATAATCGTAAATTAAATCTACATTGATTTTAATTTAAACATTAAATTCAATGCACAGGTACAAGGTGCATTAAAATGTTCAAAGTGCATTAAAATTCATGTACAGTCGTACATTAAATATACATTAAATATAATGTAATTTCTGACAGTGCACTGCTCGGCGTTCGTCTGGTGTTGATGGGAGAAACCATGGATGAGTGCAGCCGGCCACAGAGCTCGAGTTCTCCATCGGCGCATTGAAACGGGTGGCTTGTCACGTTGCGTGCGAATCCTTCGTTGGGCACGCGTCTTGGAAGGGCAGGGCAGGGCAGGGCGCGTGGGCGGGTGGGCCAGGCCCTTTGTTGGCCTTTTCCTGTTGTGGCGGCCGCAGGTATCGCCCTGAGTGGCAGGCGGGCGGGGGGCGGGGCTGACGGGTGCGGAGGTCCTTCCAGCTTCCGTCTGTCAGGGCGTCCCTCTTCAAGGGTTAGGGCGGCCGTATAACATTTCTTCAACAGATCACGCGCCTCGGAAAGGGAGTCCTTAGCTAGGAAGCGGGGAAATCGAGAGGTTTGGCGGATTTGAGGCCGGAGCGGGAATGACGGGTCTTGGCGATTGAAATCAAGTCTTTGAAGGACATCACTTGGGTAAGACGTTCTCTCTGACAATGTCGTGTTTTTCTATTACGTCTTTGCAGATCCTTTCATTTTTCATTTCGAATCACTCTTCCATTCGTTCCGATGCTTGCATTGTTCATTTCGAAGAAGTGGAATCTTAAACCGGATTGCGTGTTAGGAGCTTATATTTCAAGAGCCTCTCCATTAAAATATGTTGTAAATTCCTTGAAAGTATGAATTTATTAATTGAGTCGTCCTTAAATTCAATTTAGTAAAAAAAAAATCAAAGTAAAATTCTACACGCAACGTAAATCGTAATAGAAGCACTGCCACCGAGCAATGCAACTATTTTCCAGTCATTTTTACAGCTATCATTTTTAACACCCTAAACATTCTGAGATAGAAACGTAAATTAGAAAAATCAATAAAATTCGTACTGCTGGAAAACTGGAAGCTTCCGTAACACTGGAAGCTTTACAATCTACGATTGTGCCGCAAGACATCACTTCGAGTATAGACATCACTTCCTCTTTAGTAGACATCGCTGATTTGATTGTATAGTATATTTCAAATTGATGCAACATTACAGGTTGCAAAATCGACCAAATATGACAGTTTCAAAGCAATTGAAACATGTCAAATGGACTCATATTTTTTTTCCTTTTTTCATTCTTCATATAATTTCTTGATATCTATTTTCTTCACTCAAATGATATTTAGAAAACAGTTTCCAAATACTTGCCAAAACACACTAATCATAAAATATTATTTATATATTCAATACGTTTTTTATTCTGTATATCTATAAACGTAAAACGATCTTATTTTAGATTAAAATTAGCTTTCTACTCAAACAGATTTGGTGATTTTTTTCTTTAAATGAAAGAAGTAGCCACAGCTGTGGTGTTGCTTGATATTATTAAAATTTATAGTATAAATACTTAATTTGAATGATAACTGAAAATAAGAGAATGGACGCTTATCTGCGTCATTTGTTCAGGCTGTGATTTTCAAAATGTACAACAGTACATTGTGTCTCTTCTTTATGCGAGTTGCAATCGACGTTTCGTAGAGCGAGCATTAGGAGTTAACGACGCGAGAATTGCCATTTTTTTAAATCCAAAGAGTGTATATAAATGCAATGTCCAACAAATGACTGATTTGTAACTCCTTTTACCACATAAGTGTCCAATGATTATAATTATTTGCGGTGCATTACGTTTCTGAAGTAAGGTGGATAATTGGATTTCCTTCAGTGGTCCACTACATACGTAGTACATATGTAGGTCTTCGTAAATATGAAAAAAATCAGTTATATTTTCAGAAACGTTTAACTCTGTCGTCACACTGAACAGTCATTGTATTGTTCCAGATTTTGTAAACCTTTATATAATTAGTCTTGGAAAATAAGAACAGAATGACATCTTTGAAGTTTTCGATTTTCTGTATTGTAGTATATGTCTAGTAATTTTGTATTGTAACTTTTCCACTCTTCCTTTTGTGTGTAATGATCACTGGGGTTCAGCTATTATACATTCAATATATTTAGCTATTTAATTTTGTTATTGGATGTAGTTACTCCCTCTCTGTTATATTTCTGTACAGAAAATGAAATCTCTCTCTACTAGTCCTACCCAGCACTACTGGGTTCGTACTTGAACATGGTATTGAATGCTTCGTTATAATTCTCACCTTGTCTTTTGCTTTCACTCTTCTCTTTCATTAGAGATTTCAAGTCAAGTTAGTAATAAAGCAAAATAATTTACATGAAACTAGTTATTTATGTTGCCAGTGGCTAAAATGACTCAATTTGTGAGTGGAGTGTTGACACGAGCACTTTAGCGCAAATAATATGACTTCTCATACAGTTTTTAGTTAATATAATAAGTTTTTTAGTTAATAACGTGAGATACACAAGATCTTATATTTTAATTTATGTTATTTTTTTCATTGTGTTACAAATCATTTCAATTCATTAAAAAACTAAAAAACTACAAAAGATCTGACTTGTATGATTGTTTACTATGACACAAGCTGGAAACACGATTCTATAGTAAATTATCCATTGAGAAATGAAAGGAACATGAGAGATAAAAAATAAATGCAAATAATGCTGAAGAAATTCGAAGTAATAACGTTGATGTGAGGATGAATTCACAAGAATGTCACAGATGCATGACAGAGTATGAATTGATTGAAGTGAAGAGGAAAAAAAAATATTTGACACGATATTGCGTTATTGACGGATTTTGTCAATAAGGCCACATTATTGAGCGATATTATTGTAGTAGTAGATTTTGAATTTTATTAATGGCATGCAATACATTAGCACAACAAATACTACAAATCTTCCTCGTTGAGGGCTCAGTTTCTCCTGTTAAAGTCCACTCATTAGAAGACATCGCTGATTTTATTATATAGTATATTTCAAATTGATGTCAACTTTAAAAAACAAATAAATATATCATTTACTTTTTGGTTATTTTATGCCACTTCTTTTTAATTACTTTCTGTCTTTTCTATTGATAGCAAAATTGTTTCTATCCAGCAGAACATTATATCATAAAACGAATTAACAGTTTATATGTGACTACTATTTAACAGTAAGCAGCTTTATCATATCCAGTGTAGTAAGTGATTATTACAACAGTTGAAAATCTGACGATAAGCAATACACAAAATCAAATCGATAAGATACCATTTGTTATTTCGAAATCTCACTCGCACTGTTAACTCTTTTATCGTGACACTTTCTTCTATGGGATAGCGTACAGTGGATTAGAAACTGCATTCTGTTTAAAAGATATATTTATTTATTTATTTATTTATTTATTTATTTATTTATTTATTTATTTATTTATTTATTTATTTATTTATTTATTTACGTCAAAAAACAGTTAAAAACTGCGTATGATGGGCTATGGGGAAAAGTGAATTGTGTGCACATTTTCAAAATTCTGTGATCCCTACACTAAATCATATACTACTTAAGTTTTGAATTTTGAAAGTGAGAAAAAAAAACAAAAAAACTCCCATGTAATAAAATCGATTTTCAAGGATAAATAAGCAATAAATTTTGAATTTTGAAAGGGAGAAAAAAAAACAAAAAAACTCCCATGTAATAAAATCGATTTTCAAGGATAAATAAGCAATAAATTTTGAATTTTGAATGGGAGAAAAAAAACAAACAAAAAAACTCCCATGTAATAAAATCTATTTTCAAGGATAAATAAGCAATAAATTTTGGCTCTTATTACTTCCTGCCGCGACAACGTGGAAACGATAATTTGAATAATTGTATTTCCCACTGAATTCTAGAAGACGTGCACAGAAAATGAAGTTACATTTATGTTACATATATGATCCCCCTCCTTCCTGTGGAGCGATTTTAAAAGTGTTGTACAATAAAAAATTGATGTTGGCGAGATCTTGACTCAGACTATGAATTATCATTTAAGTGATGCATAAAAATGACACGTTTAATTGACCAAGAATTAAAATCTACAATCAAATTGAGAGATTTCTTTATTTTTTGTCTCTCGCGTTTCTGCTTCATTTGATGATTCCGCCGTTTGATGCCGGTAACAGGTGAAAAGGGAAAGCGATAATGCTAAAGGTTGTTTCTGGTTGTGGCTTCGTGAAGACATTTTGTGACTTAAGAAAGTTTTGCCGCAAACATCACGATATTTTCGCACTACCAGTCGAAGGTGGAGTGAATTTAGAAAAAGAAGATCGCTTACTATATATTTGTATTTCTTTACAGCAGAACGAAGCAGAACGAACGTTTTTTGTCCAAAGAGAGCTGTTTTGGAAAGAGGAAAAAACTCAAATGAATCTTAGAAGTTCAGAGTAAAGGGCTTTATTCTTGAAGACCTCCTTCCTGACTTTCATGTGCTCTTTGCGCTAGGATTGTGTATTGAAGGATGGAACATCTTAATAAGAATGATAAGAAAACCATTTGGCTTTGGAATTAGGGACGGAAGGATTTTGCTTTATTTGATAGATAGGTAGATAGGTAGATAGATAGATAGATATTTATTATTTCTGCAGTTGGTTTTTATAACTTGGTGGCAGAACACTACAATTTACTTATTACAATAAGAAATATAAATAAAATTTAACTTTAAATTACTTTAAGTCAATAATAATAAGATTAATAATTACAATAATACTACTACTAATAATAATAATGTAAAAAATATGCTAACAATAAGAGAAATAATAGAATTAACTCAACATTTTATGGCTGACCTGCACAATTATTTTAAACTATTAAATACATGACTTTTTAATTACACTGCACTTCACTTCACTTCACAACATTGGCACACTTCTCTTTCTACTTCTCTATTGTGCTACACTTCACAGCATGTCACCACACTTCAATAGAATACTACATTGAATATAATTATATATTTAACAAAGCAACACATTTAGTAGTAATTATCACACTATTAATAATAACTATAGCAATAATAATAATAATAATAATAATAATAGTAATAATAATAATAATAGTAATAATAATGATAATAGTAATAATAATAATAGTAATAATAATAATAATAATAATAATAATAATAATAATAATAATAATAATAATAATAATAATAATAATAATAATAATAATAATAATAATAGTAATAATACATGCTATAATAAGCCTAACTCACTAAATTAGTACAGTTTACAAACATTATTTGTTAATTTACTATTTTAATTATTATTTTGTTTTGAAGAAAATAAATGCAGAAATATGCAGAAAACACATTTTATTTTAAAACTGTTTCACTCTCTATACTACGAGTATTTAAAATAATGTAATGCTGGGATATACGAAAATGGCATTACGACTATACATATTATTTCAATAATACGTGTAGTAAAAATGTAATTCTTATGATCTAAGTACTATCGCCAGCACCGCCTGACGCATCATTTTAACAATTCCGCAAATGAATAGTTTTATAATTTTAGTCAGGACGCAATTACTTGTAAAAGAACTGTAATAGGAATTCAGAAAGAGAAGAAGGAAAACGTAAATCAAATGTGAGTATTGAATCTAAGACTAAGAGATTACCAATATTCATATTATTCAATATTCATATTTTCCACACAATTCGAAATTGGTATACGATAGGGTTTGTCAAATTGTATCAACGAAGGCAAATTAAAGTGGTCAGTATATACCTTGTTTGAAACTCTCGAACGCGCGTTCGTGCTAAGCTTATTAAATTCCATGTTTTATTCCCCCCCATTTACGAAGAAGTTTGTAGTTTACGATATTTGTGTGATTCACTGCAAAGCTTCACTTTAAAAGTTATAAATAGCACCACTTATTACGGGAGCGCTGACTTCCAAGCCCCGTCCTCCCGTTCTGGCTTTTGCGAAATAATGAGCTAAATAAGTTATATATATATATATATATATATATATATATATATATATATATATATATATATATATATATATATATATATATGGAGTTTTTGATTAAAATGATTAAAATTAAAACTAGTGATGTTAAAAAGGCACGTACTTTCTTGCCCATACTTCCACGCAAAATTACGCGAAAAGACCTCAAATTTTCGAAAAATTGTACATGACCTTACTTCAAAATATATCTTTAAGGATCTTTACGAATTTCATTAAGGGCAACAAGCTAGCTTTATAATTGTGGTTGCAAGAAGACACCGAAAAAAGTTTGAATTTTTGCAATTTTCGAAAAATCAGTGTTTTTAACGAAAATGAGATCTGCCTCTTAAACATCATTCACACAATAAATAACATTATTTAATAAAAAACGATGGAGCTGTATTAAGAGTTTTTCTCCTGAAAATTCGCAGTTTTTTTCTTCCAGCATTACATAATATTCTCTTCACTGCGTAAGCGGTAGTGAGAAAGTAAAAATCGTATTTCTGCGTGTACAAAATTCCGTCAATCCTCAAAATTTGCCACCTTCCCCCTCTGGGCCTCTCTTTCACACGGGCTCACTGCCGCCTGCAGAGTTTGTTTACCCTCATTGTGGCTAATTTTCGTGTTCTCGCCTGTCACAACATCCCGTAGCTTTCACCCTCCGAAGACGGGGAGGAACTGCACGTCAAAAAGATAAAAGAGAAGAAAAAAGAAGGAAGAGAGAAAGAAAAAAGACGAACACGCTTTCTCGTCTTGACAGTCAACTGTTTGTGCCAGCGTTGGTGCCTGTTTTGATACAAAAGGACGACAGCGGGAGGGGGGAAGGCCTACAGAAACACGCGTGAGTGTGTGTGTGTGTGTTGGTAGAAGAAGAGATGTGAGGAAGAAGATACGCGTATAAGACACGCCAAGATGTTGTCGCGGACACTAGCTATCTGCTAAGATCTCTGGCTCTTGATGAGGTATTTATTTAAGGCGTCGTTGTAGCTGAAGATGCTTAGCGAAAAAAAGTGTGTTTTTGTTTGCATTTTGTTATTTTTTCAGAGGCACAACGGCTGCTAAGGATGTGACAAACTAATAGATGGAACGAAATGATACGAGTGACGCATTTTCTTGAACTAACAACGTTGAGCGTTTTTCGAGTGACAGAATGTTGCGTCCTGATATCGAACGAGCTATATGTGCTTTTCTGTGTTGTGGAGCTGATAATGTGAGTATGGAAGTTACAAATTATGTGAGCATAGTGTGTAGTTTTTACAGATGTCATTAGGAAATAGCGTTCAAATATTTTAATAATTTAAATTAATTAGTTGAGAATTAGCTACAAAAAATGTCTACTTCTATGAAAAAATTGTCGGAATTTCAAAGTAGGTAAAAGAAAGGAATTAGGGGAAGGCGTTTCGGTCTGTTCCATGTCCAGTTTTTATTTTTCTCTAATTAAGCATCAAAACTGCATGCGATGTTTTTAAACGCGCGCACGTGTGTACTAAATATTCTTTTTTTATGAATTGAAGTTGATCATAATTGGATATAGGAAAAAATAGTTATACTGTCTTAATTTCTTTTTCTGATCGATATATTAAACAATACAAAATTTCGTTTAAAAACAAATGGGAGTCCTATTCCTTAGGGAACACAAGCCTCGTTTAGTTTGCCGAAGAATTAATCCAGCCCTCGATCGTAGTAGTGGTCAAAGTATTACAAATCGCAATCACGATGTATTCTGTGTGTGGCATCGATTGTCGAGGAGATCCGCTACTTTGGTTGAATAAGCACACGAGATTTTTTCAGTCGCAACATTTTGTCATTGATTGAAGTGATTTGAAATTTCACTTTAAAGGTTTTGATGTATATCAATAAAATGAAAACATTGTTTTCAACATCCCATTGCATTCTTTCAAAGAACAAAAAACTTGCTCTCAATAATTGTATATGAAATTTTACGTTGATATCAACCGTCATTAATTTGGAAGTATTAGTTTTCAAAATCAACATCACATGGTGTAGCTTTTTAATGCTACAGCTTTTGATATAACGTGAGTGTACTGAACAACGAATTTTGATCTTTATAAATTTCGTATTACAGAGGAATATAGTTTTAAAGTAATTTGCGTGTGTTTAAATGCTGCACCAACAATACTTCATATTATGTTGTGAGTTTTAGAGGGCCTATTTATGATAAGTGTTTAATTTGCCTAATTCCTTTAGTCTTAACTAAAGGAATCTTAACTAAATGGAGACCACTCGCAGACGTGGTACTTGTTGTATGAGCGCTGCCTCTTGATTGATTAGCGATTCCGGGCGCGACAACTGCTAAGGACATTAGTCCTGTAAGTGTAGTGCATATTCTTTATTGCGGGAGGTGATGGTTATCTTTCTCACTATCCCTCTCTCATTATCTCTCTCCCTGGATAGCGAGTTGCGGCTTCGACTTACCGTTGGCTAGAGGGATTTTCCCTAACCAGGTATCTCCCACCAGCGGGGCACCGCCCTTGCCGGGACAAGGTCTATGCTCCCGGCCGGTCACGAGGCACGTGTGGTAGCGTAGTGCATGTTAGTGTGTGTGTGTGTGTAAGGGGAGAGGATAGGATAAGGAAGAGGAAGGAAAGATAGCGCACGGTCCGTGGTCCGTTTGTTAGGGTACTGCTCCTGCATTCGCCTCGTTTGATCAGAGAAACCACGGAAAGTCACCGTCCAGAGCAGCCGGCCGCTAGAATTCTCTGGTGGCTGAATTCGACCTAGGTATGTAACCAATGTCGCAAAACGCCCCCGCTGGGACTCGAACCCAGCAGTGACATCAGTTAATGCTCTGCGCTCCCTAAAGCCGACGCGCGCAGTCGACAGGCAACACAAAATTGATTCTATCGAAATGTAATTTCAACTCTTGCAAACGCAGTACAATGCATTAGCACGTATCGAGTTGTAATTGTAAAAGTATAAACAAATACATTGTTTCTATAGCGTTACATTCTATTTTTCATGTTCTTAATGTAGAAAAAATGTTTGTGGTAATAGTATTTTACGGCTCTCAAAAACATAATGAATACGGGAAACTGACTTTATAAAGCCTCACAATTGTAATAGAGATCACGACACATTCAAACAACTAATTTGCAAACTAAAGAAGCATCAAATAAATGTTTCCGTACCTTTTGTCAATATGTTCATATTTATTCACGAAATATTTCTAAACACACTTATAGTTTGGTCGTAATCTATTGTTTCACGTAGTGCGAGGACATAGATCTCTGGAGTTGTCCTGTAGAAGATGTCTCTTTTTTATATTTTTAATGTTCCTCTTTCACCATAGGTTTTCTGGCGGGGATCACGAGAATGCATGAGAAGAGACACATGCGCCTCGTAGGAAAAGTATCAATTGCGATTGTTGTATTTTTTGTTTTACTCAAGAGGGGGAGGGGCTCTTGTGCATCGTATCCGACTTCAGCCAATGGGCTTCAGACACCAGTTTGCGTCACAGTATTAGCGGGAATTTTAAATCCAGCCAGATACCAAAATTATTACCTCGTTACAAGACATCGAAACAGATTTATGAAGCATTTATTTTACATATTGTGTCTTGTACACCTTCATCATGTTATTTTCGGTTGGTTACCGTTGAAAATGCTCAATTTGTACCACTTTCAAGATGTTTCTCAGCACTTCTCGCTCTCCATGCAACATGGCGGCCAGCGTCTGGTCTGGCTCTTCAAACGAAGTGCCCGTGCTGTGGTCACGTGGTTCGTGACGCAAACTGGTGATGCGTAGAACCAGCTAAAATCGGTGCACCGGAGCGTATAAAAACATATGTAGGTTAAAGGAACAGCGTTTTGGATATGTCTCTGGAATCATAGTATTTGTAGATTTCTCAGAGAAATCATCAGCTGCGTTTTCTGATTCAAAAGACTTGAAGGGAAACTCTAAAAAATAGTTTTCATAAAGGAAATTACGGGAATAATTGAACGATATTGCTTATAAGATCGTATTAAAATGACCAGAGACGATGTCGCGGTTTTCGTAAACTGTTCATATACAAATATAAATCATATTGCTGCCGAAAATTATCAGCCGACATAACGAGACCGCGAATTAACTATCTCAAACGTGTTCCAAACGAACACTAGAGGTTTCATAGAATGACACCGAACTTCTCGTACTAGTTGTTTCCTTAACTCTTTAGTCTGAGCTATATTTCAGTTTTGGCCTCGCTTTCTTCTCTGCTGCAATGTATTGGCACCCAAAATACATTTTTTCACGTTTTCTCAATTTTTCTCAGCGAAAATCGGACCTATGCCTTTTTATAAGTGAATTTCACTCTATTCTTTCAGGAAATTTAAAGAAAAAGTTAAAGTCGTTTTTGAGAAAATTTCGAGTAGCTTTCGAAAGCTTCTTGTAAAGCTCTCCCAAAATATAAAGAGTTATTTTCAAAATCGCAGGACTTTTGGTCGGGCCAGATCGACAGGGGACTATTCATTTTGGAAAAAATCCTATGTCTAATTGAGGCGTTAGGGTTGTTCAGTCAGACAGACAGATGGAAGTAAGGAATGACTGGCGGGCAGACAGATGTTTGAGAAAGAAAACAAGGGAACACGGAAACGCGTATGTCTGTTAACTTCCTGAAGTGGATTTACCGCAGCATTATGTAATTTCTAACGCAGAAAGTTATAAAAATTGTAATTTTAATTAATTAAATATTATTAATTACATTATTGATATACAAATAGTGAAACCATGTGACACAAGGTGGGGTCACCCAAACCCACGAATAAAAAGCGATCACTCATTGTTTCAGAAAAGAATAGACGTTAGTAATGCCGCTTACTGGATGTTATGATATTTCGGTAAGCGATCATCTGGCTTATTTTGACTATTCACAAACAAGTGAAGTTTGTAGTGTTTGTTTGACTTCATTAATTATGCTTAAACTAGAAAATAACGAAGCTTTTTCGCATGTGCGCACTTAAACAATTCTTCCACAAAATCATTGTTTTCTTCCTTCTCACGACACTGGTTGTGCTACCAACATAATTTCTGTTTCTAGCACTCTCACCAGCCATTGGTGTTACTTCGGAGAGACATTTCTGGAAAACTGTACTAGAACTTAAAATGTGTCGCCCCAGAAGCTGAGCTGAGCTAATTGGTGTACATTTTAATCCTGAACTCAACTTAAGTAAGCCATTAAACATGAGTAAACACACAGACAAAGCAAATAGCAATATGGGCTTAAGACCAAAAAATAAAATTCATGAAGTTGTAATACCTGCTTCGTCCCTTTAACAAGTAAAGCAAACATAAGTGTGGATTGTCGAAATATACAGCTGTGCAAATGGTTTATTTTTAACGTAAATGATTGTCCCTATGTTCAAAGAACATATTTAAACAAAAAAAAATTTCATAAAAAAATGACTTAATCTCTTTTAACAAAGAGGTATGGAGACAACGGCATGCCATTACGCACTCTATTTATATGCATTTGTGTCTTTATATTTTTATAAACCAATTTCTTTCTCAGTGAATTATCCTACCAAAAATTAATGGCAACAATAACAAAAGTAACTGATTTGAAACTACAGAATAGAAAATTATTTCGTGAAATATATTACTTCTACATAATGAAAGTCAGTCTTCTTTGCAAGCGTACTTAAAGGATCTTTGGATAATCACATACTTTTTCAAGAAAATATTCTGGCAAAAGTAAGTCTGTAATGTAAAGGTAAAGCATTTCCAGATTTCGCGAGATCGTACAAATTATATAATAAAAAAAACTTTTAAAGAATGGAATTTTATTTTTACAGAAATAATACATTTTATTGCAAAGTAACATTTGAATTTTTAAAAACTTCAAAAACTTTTCTTTACTTTTTATCACATGGGATTGGGCGGGAAGAAATTCTTTTACCAATCTTCAATTCAAATAATGAAACAAATGAAAAAGTTTGCCATGCGGGAATCGGAAAACAAATGAAAATGAAAGATGAACATAAATCGAAAACGCGACATTTCCAAAGAGAATTTCAATCCACGGATACATGTGCCGACTTCCTAAGAAGTCATTGCGACTGTCAGGATTTACAGCATTTTGTCGCTCATGACGTGTATGTTAATGATCATATTTGCTATAACATCCAAAAACACATTTGGCACTAATCTAGAATTATTAGCAATTCAAATTACTATTTGGAATCAAGGGGGAACGCAATATTTGCAATACTGTGTTACACTGAAGCGCATGGCAGTAACTAATGTTGGAAACGCTGAAAATTAAAAGATTGAAGATGGTTGTATTTGTCTTACATGGCGCAAAGTTATGTTACTAATAATTGTTTCAGATCTGATCATTTAATTACGAATTTATTTATTGTCACAAATACAGCAAAATCAGGAATAAAGTTTATTCTAGTGTTAGTAATTATGAAGTAAAAATGATGTCAGAAGACACGTGATATTCTAAAAAGAGGAATAAAATTTATTACAGTGAAAGTAATTATTAAGTAAAAATGTCAGAGGACACGTTATTTTCTGACCTATAAAAAAGTTTATTGTTTTTTTGTTGAGTTTGCCTGTGCATTTGTACGTGCATTTTTAATTCGATCATTGTTGTATGTAAATTACGGAAGATAAAAATCATATTCTAAATTCTCATTACTGTATTTTGACTGAAAACTCTCTATTTTTCGATATTAAAAGATCGAAAAATGTAATATTATCCGCAACATTTCGAAAGCCACGTAGCTCGATTAAATTGTAATAATTATGTCTTTGATCCAGTCATAATTTGATTTCTCGTTTTGTCTCACTTTCTTTGATTGTTTATTACATTTAATTAATAATTATAATTTTCATCCATCTGGCCTTTCCTGTTGGCAGCGCGCCCGCTTGGCGGGTAGCCCTGTGCCCCATATTGGTCGCCCCAAGGAAAGCGCTCAATAAAATCAATCAATCCATTCACCGCTTGGGGCGCTGGCCGCAATCCAGCAAACCCAATACGACCGGAGCAGCCATTACCGAAATTAAACCTCCGGGGCCTAACAACGCACCTAGTAGCTATATGGCCTCGACGCGGGGCTCGCCGCGAATGCAAATCACCCTGCGCCCCCTCCCCCCTCACGGAGCAGCCAGGAGAGGAAGCGACGAGAAAAAAAAAATCGGGGAAAATGGAAGAAAAAGAGATTTTGACTCCCTTCCGCCTCCAACTCGCCTTATGGTAATACGGTATACGTACTTATCCATTTCCAATCCCGTCTCATGCCTCCCCCCACCCCTTTCCTCCATCTTCTATTTCCTCCCCCTGATTACGACTTCGCGTCTTGCCAGCCCTCACGCACTGCGATCTTTTCTTCTCTGTCTGGCGTGGCACGCCGGGGAGGCAAGATGGCGGCGGCGTGACGTCACCTAATGGCCGCCGCCGGGCCGGGGGCTCCGAGAGCGCGCTGCCGTCGCGGTTGGTTGGGCGAGAACAACGGAACGGCGCGCGGCGTCCCGCGGGGCGCGAGGGCTCATCATAATAATAATCGCCATAATAAATGAGAGCCGCGCCGCGTGAGGCGCGCTGAAAAGAAGCGGCGACGCGAGGACGAGAGGTGCGCGAGGGGTGGAGGGGGAAGGAGGGGGGGACAAGGAGGGGGCGAGGGAGCTCGGTCGTGGAAAAATAGGGGATGGCTGTATATGTTTCTCTGTTAGAATATTCCGAGAAGCACTTACAGTGGATCATAGCGATGATTCGAGACGAAGGAAGCAAAAATTCACTCCCTGCAATTTTCAAGAGGAGGAAAAAGGGATAGAAAAGTAAAGTTACAAAATTACTTCTTGCGATGTGAAAAAGAAGTAAGAATTCGCATGTTATGGATATCAGAGCCGATTTTAGAACATTATTCAGAAAAGCGAAGTTTTCAGTTAAATATTAAGAGTACTATGTAAATGTGATGTCGGTGCGTTAAAAAGCCATTTAGAAGTAAAAATTTCTATTAAAATCATTTCTAAAGCATTGCTCTCTTCTTCATTCTTAATCAAACCTCTTGCTATAAATAAATAATTTCACATTTATTCTCATCGTATCATGCAAATTGCTTCAAAAATGAACGGCGTAGAAGTATTTTTGGAACCTTTGCGCGGTCGACAAAGGAATGAAAATGCAACTTTTTAATACCAACTACAAACATTGATTACAAATTGAGATATAACAGTTGTGCATGTTATAGATTACAACTTAAATATGATATAGTTCATATTGATTTCATTATCTTGAAAACATTAAAACTATACGTGACGTTTGGGGAGAAAGAAAAATCTGTGCTAGTTTTCTTGATCACCGGAATTCTTACCACACTCTTTCACTACAGTTTGTTGAATTATGCATAAAACTACCATGAAATGTTTTTGTCAACATTTAAACACTAGAAGTTGACGTAGTAATAGTTACTTACTGTTCTTCACACTCACTAACAAATAAATGACTACAACATCTGCACAATATCCATATAAATTGCAAATTCTTTGTTTGGAGTGATTGATTTATCTCGGAGACTCTATATGAGAGAAATTATTCACAAAGATGCACAATAATATCTTCAAATCAAATTTAGTTAATAAGCTTACCGAGCATCTGAATCACTAAGCTCCAAAATTTGAAAAGCGAAAATGGAAATTCTATAATTTATTGTATTGTAAAGAAACTGATAACTTTGAAAGTGCTCAATAATAAGTGCCTGAGAACTGTATTATACATTGTGTGTCAATAATACTTCAATAAATAACTTCAAAGATTTGAAGTTAGTTATCTCAAACGTGAAGGGAAATCTACATAATATCTCTGAGAGTCTGTGCTCTGATTACGAAAGAATTTGCTATTTTTAACTACTAAGTTTCATATTGCAGAGTATGCTTCATTCTTATTCTTTGTTGGCCTTCTTTGCGCGGCATCTTCACAGAGCATCTCTTATCAACAGAATTTTTGCATTTCGGCTTTGACAACTCCGTCCTTTTTAAATGTCTCCTCACGGCTGCAACCCGCATACCGCGAAGGCCTGCCCTGTAGCTATACAGCTTTTTCTGAATTCAATTCATACTACGTACTTATTATGCTAGGAATGACAAGCATACCTTACAGTTGCTATAATATTCATATGACATTGTTCTGATTAAATATTACTATATGTAGTCTCCAGATTATCCGATTAACAAAGCACGGAGTTAAACCAGATCCTCGTTGGAAAGAAGCAATGAAATGATCCATTGGAAAAAATGATACAGAAGTCCATTTGTCCCAACGTAGTTGTCGTAGTAAAATCTAGCGTTGGACAAACACGTCTCTAATATGTCAGATGATTGGAAATTTCTCGAATCCATAATTACAGGATTTGCTTGTCAAATCGTCTATTATTGCAAATTTCAGCTTTGGGTGTCTTTAAGTGTATACTAAACCTTTAATTTATGTATATCATGTTCTGTAATTTGAATTTTGATTTTTTGAAATAAACTTCTATTTTTGCGAGTTTTTTCGTGACTGTGGTGGTCTTGGAATTGCTTCGGAGAATCGCTAGTCTACTGTTTATGATTAATAAAATTAAGATGTGAATTGTATTTTACCTAAAATGCACGTTTTTAACGATGTAGAGAGAGAGAGCGATGCGTTTAATGTTGGTGTCAAAATTGGAGTTTCATTTCATACAGGTTAAAACTTCTCTTTTATGTTACATTGTTTGAGAGACCTCACCTTAGACGCAATATCACTTTTAATTATACTGAAGTAGCTGGTGTATCTTATATAACCGTGAACAATCATGTTAAACGATGTTTTAATTTCAAAATGGAATACTAATGATAAAGTTTAAGGAGAGTATGCATTTATTCTTGATGTAATTTTTAAGTTCAAACATGCCGATAAACTAATTGCCCGTTACCAGCAATAAAACGTATTTTGCAACTAAATTTCGTAAAATACAATTTCACAAATACAACGTAAATAGATGGGTGACCTAGTGGGAAAACTAATCAACTTAGAGTGAGTAGGTTGTCCCCACGGGTGGGTAGATCGATTGGGGTAGAATAGATGATTGGAGGGCCGGATGGAGGAAAGGCAAGAAAAGAGCAGAACGGGTGGACAGGCAAAGCGACGGAGTTCCAAGTGGGATAGGCCGGATAGTGGATGGCCCGGAAAGCCGACGTGGTCTGCTACCACTGCTCATTCATAGTTGCCTCATTATATCCAGGAAACCAGTTGAATGGCGGCTGGCGCACACCATCGAAGCGATTCCCTCTCCCTTCCCATCACCCTGGGGGGGGGAGAGAAAAAAAAGGAAGGTAAACCAACGCACCGCGAGGGCGAACCAGTCGTGGCCAGGGGGTGGGGTGGGGTGGGGTAGGGGGCGGTGGCTTTGAGGGCAGAGTGTGTGTGCAGAGGCGGCGCATGGAAAGCAGCTGAAAGCCAAAGCCAGCCCAGCGAGGGGAGGGGAGAGGGGCGGCTCAGGGCCCTCTGTTGGCCGACGCGACGCGACGCGACGCGTCGTGTCAGGGGGCCGAGAAGGGGAAGTTATCGGAGCGGACCTGCTACGACTAATGGGGAAGATGTTCGCGCCGGCGCGGTCCGCCTCTTTCGCTTGCACGGAAAGCTCTGCTGGGTTTTTCTTCCCAGGCAGCTTTTAAAATGGGGAAGGGTATAAATGCTTCTTTCGGTATAAATAAATTGTATTGAAAAAGAAGATGAATGTTGCAAATATAAATACACTAGCTGAACCCATGCGTTTACATCGCACAGAAGAAAATGAAGTGAAAAGTTAAGACAAAAAATATTACATATCCATGAATATACATTATAATTTATATTTACCAAGATCTTTACTCATATATATATATATATATATATATATATATATATATATATATATATATATATATATATATATATATATTATTTTGGCCTATAACATCAAACCCTGCTATCAACCTTATCTTAATGAATGTAACAAAATGTACCTCTTTTATTGTTTCCGTAGATATCACGAGTTGGATACATAAGAAACTGCATTGAATACTTACAACTAAAGGTCATAAACAATCGTTTTAACGATCACACCAATTGGCTTCTTGAAGTAAGAACAACTGCTTTTCTATTTTCCACAAACTTGCGAAGTTGCTCATGTCGCCATCTTGCTGTTTTCATTCTAGTCGCGAAATTTAAGCAACACAAATTTCGTAGATTTTTGTATAAAACAGGAAAGCTTCGATCTGTTCAATTTATAGTGTCCTCCACTCCTAATTTCATCTCCTTTTTTGGCACGTCACTTGTTTAAAACCTTTCACTGGGAGCCGAATACGAAGGACATCGAAATGGCTTTCTTCACAGCTTAAATACAAATATCGTTTGAATAATCATTAAGCTATCCAGTTCGTACACCAATTTGAGCATATCGGTTCTGTAGGATAGTAATAGAGATTGATTTTCCAGAAGCAGTTCTTACAATAAGAAAGCTAACAACAGAGAGGAAGATCACATTTTTAATGTATATATACTCTGGCACTCTATCCTCCTCAGAATATGGCCGTGCCATAGCGTCTCAACCTGAGGACCATGGGCTCGGGAGCCCTATGGTATAGAGTAGTTGCTCTAAGAAGGGACCACTCTAAGAAGGGAAGCCTCGCCAGAAATAATGACATTATTATTATTATTATTATTATTATTATTATTATTATTATTATTATTTCTTTGACTAGTCAGGAAATAAATGATCGTCATGCAGGGCGATGACATTGCAAGAGATAGTGATGAAGCCTTCCACAAATGAACTAACTGTAAACGAACGCACTGACAAAATGATTGAACGAATGTAACTTGCAGTTATATTGCCAGCAGTGGCCAAGCATTAACTGTCAAAAAGATCCCTTCTTCTAGTAATCTGCCTGCAAGCAGGTCCCATCATTCCCTTATGCAATCTATTTGGCATTCTCTACCTGCGAAAACCTTTCACATTGCCAACCAGCTGCACGGAGCGGGACGACATGATAGTTCATTTTTTCCTCATCCAGGAATCAAAACCGGGGCCATGTTATTCAGTATTAATGAATACAATATGTCGACATACCATTCAACAAGAACTAAGATTTATTAGCAATGTATTTGTATACTTCGCAAACTATGATTACATACACATCATGTACAAGGGCATGGTTACCACCCTCAACTGTCTTTTCAGTGCACCGGAGGAGCACAACAATATCGGGTGATGCTGGCGACGATTTCTTCATTCACCAATTTCATCTCATCAATCCCCCCCTTTCTGTAGGCAGAATAGTTTCCCAAGAAAAATGACAATTCTGGAACGAATCTTTATACTTAAAAAATAATCATTTAATTAAGAGATTTAGTGTGCTTCCACACAGTGGTCCGTTCCAGGTGCTTGGTAAGAATGTCTGATTCTATGTGTGCGGACTTCACGTGTTCTAACTGGATTTCGCCGTTCAACAAATTTTCCTTTACAAAATTAAGCTTCCGTGTCATATGTTTGTTACCCTTGGTTAGTTTCAAGACCTGGGACCAATCTATTACTGCCTTATTATCTGCGCAAAATGTGATTGGACGTTTAGCTAAATTTGTAAAACCTAAATCTTTCAATAGTGCCGTAATCCATTTTGGTTGATTTATAGCTTCTTCAATTCCAGTAAACTCAACCTCCATGGTACATGATGCTACGATTCTCTGCTTTCTGCTATTCCATTCTATCAGTGCATTCTCAAGTTTGACAATGTAGCCAGAAAACGCCTTACTATCTTTAAAAAACTGCCAAAGATAGTAAAGCGTTTCATATTCCAACGCAAGTTGGGATATGCAATATTCCCATCGTACCATCTATTTTTAATTTTAAATTTACTGTACTACCTTTTAAATAACTCAATATCCTTTTCAAACCATGCCAATGAACACTTTTCGGATTTTGCGAATATTGTGCCAGGCTGCTGTAAGAAAACGTCAAGTCCGGACGTGTAGCAGTCACTAAATACTTTAAGCGACCTAATAATTATTGGTACATGGTTTGGCTAATGCCTTCGGAATTATTACAATCGTCACCATGTTTCCCAACTACTCCTCCAGTACAAACAGGATGACATGATTCCATATTATATTTGTCCAGGATTTCGTTAATGTACGCCGTTTGATCCCGCGTATATCCGTGCGAACATTTCCTTGTTCCAATTTCAAGAAAGTTCTCGATGACAATTCCGTCCACTTCATTGATTGTAAGTTTCATTTTAAGCTTTCGGATCAAATAGTTAATGAGGTGATGATTTTGATTAAACAATCGTCCACATAAAAAACTAATTCCAACAAATTCATTAGGATTTTGATTTGTACAGACGCATAGATCATTCTCGCAGGGTTTAAGTCCACAATCTCTGAAAATGTCACATAACATTCTGAACCTAAACCTGCCGGCTTTTGGCAGACCATATATGCTTTTACGCAGTTACGCTTTTACGCAGTTACGTCAGCTTTTACGCCTTTACGCAGTTACAGCACCTTACCTTCGGGAACATTGCATCTTGCAGCATCTTCATGAATACGTCCGTTCAATTTCACCGTTTAAGTAGGCAGTCTCCACAGTAATGTAGCCTATGACGTATTTCTTCTTAGCAACAATACATAACAACGTTATACATGTATCCATTCGCACAACATATGTCAAATCGTAGTTCAAGCCGCAATTCTGCCGCAAAACAACCTCCACATGTCGCGCTTTATACTTAACTTCACGACTTGAGAGTTTTCCCTTGAATACCCATTTGTTATTCAAGAGTTTGTGATCATCTAACACGGAAGAATTCACTATTTCCCGAGTATTGGATCTCTTCAAGCAATCTAATTCTCGTGAAATGGGACTTTTCCATTTCTCACCTTTGTTGGAAGTAATATTTTCTCTGTAGATTCGAGGCAATATTTTGTCACATTCACTGCGCAGGCGACTGTCGCTTGATATCTCTTTGTAGGTATTATAAACCATTTTGATCTTCTAACTTCAACATCTTTCCAGATTTCGAAGGAAAACAATCAATCTCGGGTTGTTCTTTCGACATTTCCCATTCAGTGGCCGTGTCGTCTGTTCCGTCAAATAAAATATATCCTGGATCACGTTCAAGATGAATCGGCGTTGACGCATGATGATTTGTGTTTCGCAAATAACTATCGATCGAGATAGGCACATCACATGTTTGAGGTTCTACCTCTCGCAAGGACATTTCATTTGATTTTCGTGTTGCGATCGAATTATAGTTCGATTTTAAAGTATCATGAAAGTTTGGAACATTAACGGTATATCCTCTCTCTCCTTCCTTGAAAATAACATCTCTTAATTCCACAATTGCACGTTGATGTACACTGTTCACTCTACGTGCGCTTCGAAAACGTGAATATCCAAGAAATATTCCTTGCTCGCCACGAGGAACTAATTTAGGTTTGTCCTGTTTTAAGTTGTCGAAAAAACGTTTTATCCAAAAACTCTGAGATATGATATATTAGGTATCGTGCCCGTCCAATATGTCAATGGTATCATGTTTTTATCACCTGAGATTGGGGTTATGTTAGAGGCAACTCTTAACAACCTCGGTCCAAAAAACTGCAACCGTGTAAACCGGAAAACTGTGTAAACCGACATCTACTAAAGGCACGGTCCTCGCTGTGTCAGTAATTGTACGATTGGCCCGCTCTGCAACACCATTACTTTGAGGGTAATAAAAGGTCATGATCTCGCTCTTAATTCCCTTTCTTTTGTAATAAGACGTCAAGACAAAATTCACGAATTCACTCTCATTGTCCGTCCGTTCATACTCCACCCTTTGACTCGTTTCGGTTTCTTACAGGTTCATGAAATCCTCAATTTTGCTAGAAAATTCAGCTTTCTTCAAAACTCTACGAAATATCTGCGGCTATAATTATTCACAATAGTAACCACACTGCCACCAAGAGATGGGGTGGAAATTGGTCCACATAGGTTAATAAGATGGATTGTTTGCGAATAATAAGTGGATAAGTTCACGAATGGCAGCCGATTGAACACATCCTATAAGCAGTAGTGACAGGAAACACACCAAAGATCTGCATTGTCCATTCCACGCAAGAGTTCCTCAGAATTTATATCAACGCCGATTTCCATTTTGAACATACAATTTTCTCCACCGAAGGTACCATTAGCTATGTCCGTATAGTTAGCACACCCACTTATCAGAAAATTAAAAAAGAGTATTCCATAATTTTGTACTAATTTTAAACTAATTTTAACCCAAATTAAAAAATTTTGTACCAATGCAGAACATTAAAAAAAACAGGGTATAAGAGTGGGTGTGCTAACTTAACGTTAAGTTAGCACACCCACACGATGAAAATCGATGATATCGAAAAACTAAAAATACCACAATTTTGTACTAATTTTAAACTAATTTTAACCCAAATTCAAAAATTTTGAACTGATGCACAACATCAAAATAAGAAATGTATACGTTTGCGGGGGTTCACCTACCGTAAAGTTAGCAACACCACCCATGAAAATCGATGATATCGAAAAACTAAAAATACCATCATTTTGTACTGATATGAAACTAATTTTAACCCATTTTCAAAAATTTTGAACTGATGAATAACATCAAAATAAAAAATGTGAAAGTTTGCGGGGGTTCACCTACCGTAAAGTTAGCAACACCACCCATTAAAATCAATGATATCGAAAACCTAAAAATACCATCATTTTGTACTAATATTAAACTACTTTCAACCCATTTTCAAAAATTTCGAACTGATGCACAACATCAAAATAAAAAATGTATACCTTTTCGGGGGTTCACCTACCGTAAAGTTAGCAACACCACCCATGAAAATCAATGATATCGAAAAACTAAAAATACCATCATTTTGTACTAATAATAAACTAATTTTAATCCATTTTCAAAAATTTTGAAAAGATGCACAACATCAAAATAAAAAATGTATTCGTTTGCGGGCGTTCACCTACCGTAAAGTTAGCAACACCACCCATGAAAATCAATGATATCGAAAAACTAAAAATACCATCATTTTGTACTAATATTAAAATAATTTTAACCCAAATTCAAAAATTTTGAACTGATGCACAACATCAAAATAAAAAATGTATTCGTTTGCGGGCGTTCACCTACAGTAAAGTTAGCAACACCACCCATTAAAATCAATGATATCGAAAAACTAAAAATACCATCATTTTGTACTAATATTAAAGTAATTTTAACCCAAATTCAAAAATTTTGAACTGATGCACAACATCAAAATAAAAAATGTATACCTTTGCGGGCGTTCACCTATAGTAAAGTTAGCAACTCCACCCATTAAAATCAATGATATCGAAAAACTAAAAATACCATCATTTTGTACTAATTTTAAGCTAATTTTAACCAAAATTCAAAAATTTTGAACTGATGCACAACATCAAAATAAAAAATTTATACTTTTGCGAGTGTTCACCTACCGTAAAGAGATTATTACAAATGAGATTATTTTAAGACTCTAATGATGTCTGACCAATGCAAATGGCGAACGATCTTTCTCTCTTCTAAAGCACGTAAAAAATTATCTGAGATAGAGTCTTAAACAAGACATATTGAATGCATTATCTACATAGAAAATTGCATTTTGGGACGCTTAGAGCCTGAAGACATTTAAGAAATTTGCCGAGGCTATAGTGAGAAAGCGAGATTCCGTAAGACAAACCATATTTTATATCTACACCTACATGATTTTTTGACTTTAATATCCAATTTCTTTTGTAATTAAATGTAAATTACATTCAAATATAGAATTTCATCTATAATACCTTATATTTTTAACTTATTTACCCTCAAATGGTTGATGTTATAAAAAATGCAAACATATAATCAATTATTTATACGTATACAATCTTTGCATTGTTCTAAATATAGTTCATTTTTTACATTCAAAATATTATAAATAACTTGTGTCAAAAAAAGGGCACTAAACATTTGAGAGCCTAGAGCGCACATCAGTCAAAGTTAGGCATTGCGGATTTAACTTTAATAATTGAGAATATTTATAATCATAATAAGAAAATAATTTAAAACTAATTTGCTTTACGTATAAATTCAATCTAAATTTGAACATTCTTTTTATTATAAAATAATAGGTTGATTATTAAATGAAATGACAGTTTTGACTAAATGCATTATTTATTTTTATACAAAACAAAATTTACATTAATTCTATATGCATATAAATATTCTAGTACACACATTAAACCGAACATACATACTTGATCTCTCCCTATTAATATCTTAAATCTTATTAAATCTAAACATGATCTAAGATGATTCTGGCAACAAACTCGTCGCCCTGGCATTAAAAGAAAAAGTTATCACGCATTATCAAATTACGTATAGACCAATTATGAATTAGACAAATTTCAAAATTACATTGCACAAATACATCCTAATAGCAGATCACAATGGTCAACAATTAAAAAATTAGCAAAATCTTATTCCCCTATACCAATATTAAACAACGGTACTATATCTGCTTATACTGATTTTCAAAAATAAAATTTAATTGCCAGTCACTTAGTCCAAAAGTCTTTTATCTCCAACCCTATTATAGATCAAATTTTTAATAAGGAAGTTGAATCTTTCATCTCTTCTCCACTTTATTCAGTCCCTTCAAAAATAAAATTTTTTCTCATGTAGAAGTTCAAAAAATAAAACAAAAATTGAATATTCCACAGATCCACAGATATTCAGATTTCACACCTTCCTTTTCCGTCAGATCTTCCACACCTTCCTTTTACCACCATAGCGCTGCATGCAGATGACACTGCACTTCTTTCGTATCACAAAAATGTACAAACTGCCCGAAACACTCTTCAAAACTCTTTAAATTTATATATTAAATGGACTCAACAATGGAGAATAATAATAAACTCATCTAAAACACAAACAAAAATTTTCACACTTTGCAGACCTACTAATCCCCCATGTCTCAAATTAAATAATATAAATATACCCTGGATAGAAAATCATATTTCAATTAAATATTTAGGGCTCTATTTCGACCATTGATTAACTTGGAAAACACATATTCAAAATATTGCCAATAAAAATTCTCAAAAAATATCAAAATTATACCCCTTAACTAATAAATTTTCAAAATTACAAATAGATTGTGGTATATCAATATTCAAGGCAATAATAAGACCATCAGTTACATACGCATGCCCAATTAAGTGTAATACATCTGCGTCAAACATGAAGAAAATACAAACTACTGAAAATAAATTTTTACGGAAAATTCTATAGGCTGAATGGTTCATCTCCAACAGACAAATTCATAAAGAATTACAAATTGAACTAATTAAAACATTTATCACTAATCAATCTTCCAAATTCTTCAACTCTTTAAAAAATATTCTGTTCATCAACATTTCGATCTGGGAAAAATTTATCACATTAAATGAAATCGCTCCCGCATCCCCAACGATATTTTTCACCCTCCATAAATAATTATCTACTTTACTACTTAATAATACCTTCTATTAAAACTGTAAATTTATAATAAAAACTAATTAATACTTATTAAAATCAAATTTTACTGGAAATTATTATTAAAATAAAATCATGATTATCCTTAATTATGTATTAATTTCTGGCATCCCCAAACACATTTTTTTATTTTGGCATAATTTCTGGCATCTCCAAACTACATTTTTTATTTTGATGATGTGCATCAGTTCAAAATTTTTGAAAATGGGTTAAAATTGGTTTAAAATTAGTACAAAATGATGGTATTTTTAGTTTTTCGATATCATTGATTTTAATGGGTGGTGTTGCTAACTTTACTGCAGGTGAACGCACGCAAACGTATACATTTTGTATTTTGATGTTGTGCATCAGGTCAAAATTTTTGAAAATGGGTTAAAATTTGTTTAAAATTAGTACAAAATGATGGTATTTTTAGTTTTTCGATATCATTGATTTTAATGGGTGGTGTTGCTAACTTTACTGTAGGTGAACGCCCGCAAACGTATACATTTTGTATTTTGATGTTGTGCATCAGGTCAACATTTTTGAAAATGGGTTAAAATTAGTTTAATATTAGTACAAAATGATGGTATATTTAGTATTTCGATATCATTGATTTTAATGGGTGGTGTTGCTAAATTTACGGTAGGTGAACCCCCGCAAAGGTATACATTTTTTATTTTGATGTTGTGCATCAGTTAAAAATTTTTGAATTTGGGCTAAATTAGTTTAAAATTAGTACACAATGATGATATTTTTAGTTTTTCGATATCATTGATTTTCATGGGTGGTGTTGCTAACTTTACGGTAGGTGAACCTCCGCAAACGTATACATTTTTTATTTTCATGTTGTACATCAGTTCAAAATTTTTGAATTTGGGTTAAAATTAGTTTAATATTAGTACAAAATGATGGTATTTTTAGTTTTTCGATATCATTGATTTTAATGGGTGGAGTTGCTAACTTTACTGTAGGTGAACGCCCGCAAACGTATACATTTTTTATTTTGATGTTGTGCATCAGTTCAAAATTTTTGAAAATGAGTTAAAATTAGTTTAATATTAGTACAAAATGATGGTATTTTTAGTTTTTCGATATCATTGATTATCATGGGTGGTGTTGCTAACTTTACGGTAGGTGAACCCCCGCAAACGTATACATTTTTTATTTTGATGTTGTGCATCAGTTCAAAATTTTCGAAAATGGGTTAAAATTAGTTTAATATTAGTACAAAATGATGATATTTTTAGTTCTTCGATATCATTGATTTTCATGGGTGGTGTTGCTAACTTTACGGTAGGTGAACCCCCGCAAACGCATACATTTTTTATTTTGATGTTGTGCATCAGTTCAAAATTTTTGAATTTGAGTTAAAATTTGTTTAATATTAGTACAAAATGATGGTATTTTTAGTATTTCGATATCATTGATTTTCATGGGTGGTGTTGCTAACTTTACGGTAGGTGAACCCCCGCAAACGTATACATTTCTTATTTTGATGTTGTGCATCAGTTCAAAATTTTTGAATTTGGGTTAAAATTAGTTTAATATTAGTACAAAATGATGGTATTTTTAGTTTTTCGATATCATTGAT
Organism: Teleogryllus occipitalis; assembly: GCA_011170035.1. Taxonomy (NCBI): domain Eukaryota; kingdom Metazoa; phylum Arthropoda; class Insecta; order Orthoptera; family Gryllidae; genus Teleogryllus; species Teleogryllus occipitalis. The sequence continues at coordinate 65,135 of BLKR01001901.1, read as the reverse complement.
TTTAATGGGTGGTGTTGCTAACTTTACTGTAGGTGAACGCCCGCAAACGTATACATTTTGTATTTTGATGTTGTGCATCAGGTCAAAATTTTTGAAAATGGGTTAAAATTAGTTTAATATTAGTACAAAATGATGGTATTTTTAGTATTTCGATATCATTGATTTTAATGGGTGGTGTTGCTAAATTTACGGTAGGTGAACCCCCGCAAAGGTATACATTTTTTATTTTGATGTTGTGCATCAGTTAAAAATTTTTCAATTTGGGTTAAAATTAGTTTAAAATTAGTACACAATGATGATATTTTTAGTTTTGCGATATCATTGATTTTCATGGGTGGTGTTGCTAACTTTACGGTAGGTGAACCTCCGCAAACGTATACATTTTTTATTTTCATGTTGTACATCAGTTCAAAATTTTTGAAAATGGGTTAAAATTAGTTTAATATTAGTACAAAATGATGGTATTTTTAGTTTTTCGATATCATTGATTTTAATGGGTGGAGTTGCTAACTTTACTGTAGGTCAACGCCCGCAAACGTATACATTTTTTATGTTGATGTTGTGCATCAGTTCAAAATTTTTGAAAATGAGTTAAAATTAGTTTAATATTAGTACAAAATGATGGTATTTTTAGTTTTTCGATATCATTGATTTTCATGGGTGGTGTTGCTAACTTTACGGTAGGTGAACCCCCGCAAACGTATACATTTTTTATTTTGATGTTGTGCATCAGTTCAAAATTTTCGAAAATGGGTTAAAATTAGTTTAATATTAGTACAAAATGTTGGTATTTTTAGTTTTTCGATATCATTGATTTTAATGGGTGGTGTTGCTAACTTTACGGTAGGTGAACCCCCGCAAACGCATACATTTTTTATTTTGATGTTGTTCATCAGTTCAAAATTTTTGAATTTGGGTTAAAATTTGTTTAATATTAGTACAAAATGATGGTATTTTTAGTATTTCGATATCATTGATTTTAATGGGTGGTGTTGCTAACTTTACGGTAGGTGAACCCCCGCAAACGTATACATTTTTTATTTTGATGTTGTGCATCAGTTCAAAATTTTTGAATTTGGGTTAAAATTATTTTAATATTAGTACAAAATGATGGTATTTTTAGTTTTTCGATATCATTGATTTTAATGGGTGGAGTTGCTAACTTTACTGTAGCTGAACGCCCGCAAACGTATACATTTTTTATTTTGATGTTGTGCATCAGTTCAAATTTTTTGAAAATGGGTTAAAATTAGTTTAATGTTAGTACAAAATGATGGTATTTTTAGTTTTTTGATATCATTGATTTTCATGGGTGGTGTTGCTAACTTTACGGTAGGTGAACCCCCGCAAACGTATACATTTTTTATTTTGATGTTGTGCATCAGTTCAAAATTTTTGAAAATTGGTTGAAAGTAGTTTAATATTAGTACAAAATGATGATATTTTTAGTTTTTCGATATCATTGATTTTCATGGGTGGTGTTGCTAACTTTACGGTAGGTGAACCCCGCAAAGGAATACATTTTTTATTTTGATGTTGTGCATCAGTTCAAAATTTTTGAAAATGGGTTAAAATTAGTTTAAAATTAGTACAAAATTGTGGTATTTTTAGTTTTTTGATATCATCGATTTTCATCGTGTGGGTGTGCTAACTTAACGTTAAGTTACCACACCCACACTTATACCCTGTTTTTTTTAATGTTCTGCATCGGTACAAAATTTTTTAATTTGGGTTAAAATTAGTTTAAAATTAGTACAAAATTGTGGTATTTTTAGTTTTTTGATATCATCGATTTTCATCGTGTGGGTGTGCTAACTTAACGTTAAGTTAGCACACCCACACTTATACCCTGTTTTTTTTAATGTTCTGCATCGGTACAAAATTTTTTAATTTGGGTTAAAATTAGTTTAAAATTAGTACAAAATTATGGAATACTCTTTTTTGATTTTCTGGTAAGTGGGTGTGCTAACTATACGGACATCCATTAGCTATCAACATTCCATTTCCATGTCATAGACCCTTGCTCCGTAACCCCATAGTAAGCTAGCCATGGGTCACCGCCGAATATGTCCTGTTTACATATAACAATAAAACATCATTTTAAACATAAATAAAATAATAAGTGACAATGTTCTAGTAGACATATTTTAATAATTTCATTTAAACAAAGAAAATTATTTGTTTTCGGGAGCGTCAGCACGGGTGTTGTTATGCAGTCTAGGGCAGTTCACAACTGATCAATCATTTCATAAACTCATTCTATTCTATCTTCAAGAAAATTCTCGCTACAAATTGTTCGTCCTTGCTGATGTAAGGTCTTCATTGTTCTTTACTCATTGAAAATCTGTGGTCCATTTTATTTCTTCTTACACCATTTATATACGATAAAGAACATTTTGTTCCAAAAAACGCGATTTTTTGGCAGAAACTTGCAGTGTGGGCTCTGATATCGAAAAAGTAGATAAATCTCGTTTCATATTGTAATATACTACTTCTTTTACAAGTTGTGAAGTCAGTTTTGCGGGTACTTATTCAATTTACAGGTGTTATTTATAATTTATCGTATTTATGGATAGACGTGCTTTAAATGTTTTCGTGTGAAATTTCTCAAAAGTACAGATTTCCTGAAAAAATGAGCTCAAAATTCCGCAGTTTCAGAAAAGTTCAAATATAACTTTCTCAAAAGCAGCTCAAAATATTTTAATTACAATTAGTATGTAGAACCAGGCACTTCTATATATCTTTGAAGGCATATTTGAATTTAAAAGAGAAAAATTGAGAAAATGTGTAAAACATGTTTTCGGTTAAGACACGTTATTTCCCCACGTTACGCATTACATGAAAATAAACAAATCCATTCTTTTAAATGAGAAGTTCGGGAAATATTATGTTCTAGAACATTTTCTATAAAGTTAATTTGGAGAAAATTGTTCGTTATCCAGAGGGATGATAGATTTTAATGCTAAAGTGACTTTGTTTGTCTTATTACTATGAAAAAGTGGTTTTAAGTCATTTATATACATAGATTAAATGATTCAAAGCACATTACAGGCTGCATATGCGTTAAAATATTAGTTTTATTTGTATTTAATCAGTGCTGAGCATTTTTTTGGTTTGCGCCCGTAGTAGCTTAATTACAAGATTTTTAACGTTTTCTGAATTCTGATTGGTAGCTGTGAAGTTTTAATTGCATGCGTGCAATTCATATAGTGGTAATCAACGCCATTTCATGTAATTACCGGATTTATTTAATATAATAAACGAAAAATATATCTTTTCTTACGTTTCATGCTGTTGGAAAGTTGAATTCCATAAATCTTGTTATAAAAATTTTCCTCGTTTAAGCTCTCTTTGGCATAAATTAAAGAGCAAGGGCTGGTTTCACCAAACAAAGAGTAAGAGTTTACTCTGGAGTAAATGATGTTTACTCGAGAGTAACTTCTTGGGGAGTTTCACCAACGTTTTACTCGAGTGTAAATAGCTTACACGAGAGTAAATTCGAGGATAAATTTACACCTCAAAAATTCGTCGAGTAAAGTACGAAGTAAGTTCAGTTTTCAGCGTGTGTTGTTATGGCTTGATGAGTGCGAATGATGGTATTTGAAGATGATTCCAGCGATGATTCGGAATTTTATCCTCTAATGCGAAGGCAAAAATGGACGCGGGAGAGAATGGACTGGTTTTCCAATTATGATGATCGAGATTTTGCCACAAAATAATGATATCATCAACACTTCTATAAACAAAATCAGTTTATAGTTCAGATAAAACAGGCTATATATATATATATATATATATATATATATATATATATTAAAAATCATTTAAAAAGTGTAACAATGTAATTTATTTGTGGTGAAGTACGATGTTATCTCCATCAGTACTATATTATAAACTGTGGAGGACTTTGTAAATTTTTTTTCACCGATGTGGATACGAAATATAATACGAAATAGACGACAATCAAAGGAAAAATAATCACTACGAGGACTAAAAGTACTTATTTATATAATTATTTATTTATTTAGTCAAAAAATAGTAAAATAAACTCTATATGACGTATAGAAGAGAAGATCATCTGCGCACATTTTCTTCAGTTCCAGAATCTCTTTCCAACATTTTAACTATAAATAGTTGAAAGATGAATACAAGTTTAAACTATAAAACAAAATAAATAATAAAATTTTAAAAAAGTGTGAGATTAGCAACATTTGAATAACTATACATTTTCGTACTAATTCGTAATAATATGTATTCGAAAAATTGGACTAAGAAATATTAAGAAATAAGCTACCCTAACTCAAATCACCAAAACCCCACACAAGACTATAACACCAAGATACCGTCAAGAACTCCAAAACTGAAATGAAATAAAATGAAATAACCAGAGGTTATTATTTATTTCGTTGGTTCACAGCGTCACTCTCGTTCACGGCCTCTTGAATCGCTCTCTGCTGTGTATGAAAAATTGCGCGTTCAGCGGATTCGCAGAGTAAATCGGGGAGTTATACTCTAGAGTAAAATAACTGTCCAGAAGCGTGGTGAAATGCTTATATTCTACTCGAAAGTAGCTATCGTAGAGTAATGCTTATTCTCGAGTAACTACTCTTAATTTTACTCGGCTATTGGTGAAATCGGGCCTAAGGAGTGAACATTGTAAACGATGCCCCAACAGTACTTTTGAATTCTTTTTTTTTTGGGGTTCATAGGGCCAAATAAGATTCGTAGGAATTACAAATGAGGCCTTTTTACACACAAATAATAATTTCAGAAAAAGCTCCGGGCCCCTCTGAAGCCACAGCCCGCCAGCTGTGCCCTCGCCGACACGGTCCTCCTGCAACCGCCAGCCCCGCTCGCGCCGCCCCCCGCCGCGCCTGTCACAACACCTCCCGCGTTGCTGACAGCCCCCCTCCCTTCCCCTCCCCCCTCCTCCCCTCCCCTCCCCGCGCGGCGATCGCCGCTCTCACGTGGGAAGCGAGCCCGTGTTCTACCTCACTGGAACATCAGAAAAATAACGATAACCCTTTAAAGAAGAAGAAGAAAAAACCGGCTAGCGGTAGCTCAGTGCATCAACTGATGTCACTGCAGCGCTTCTAACCGGAAGGTCCTAGGTTCCCACTCCCCACGGCGGCAGGACTTTTGACACTAGCTTTCCAGATAGGTCGAATTCAGTCGCTGTCTGGAGGAGAATTCTAGCGGCCGGCTGCTCTGATCGGTAGTTTTCCGTGCTTTCTCCGATCAACACCAGGCGAATGCCGGAGCAGTACCCTAACAAACGGGCCACGGACCGCGCGCGATCTGTCCTTCCCCTTCCTTGTCCTATCCTCTCCCCTTACACACACACTTACACTAAAATGCACTACACTGCCACATATTCCGGCAGACCGGTCGGGAGCTTAGAGCTTGTCCCGGCTGGGGCGGTGCCCCGCTAGTGGGAGAGTCCAGGTTAGGGGGAACCCCACTAGCCGACGGTAGGTCGGCGCCGGATCTCGCCATCCAGCGGGGGAAGATCACCGCCATCTCCCGAGAAAAAAACATGCACTACACTAACGGGGCTAATGACCGAAGTAGTTGACGCGGCCGGAAACACGAAAAAATCAATCAATCAATCAACAATAAACAATCGATATCACGCAAAAACAATCATTTCTCTCATGAATTATAAACAATTTTTTCTACGGTCTTATAAAATAGGTTCTGTGATTTGTTTCTTATCTTTCCTTTTGGAATATCGAAATTGATACATTCATTAGTCATTTTTCAAAAAAATCTACTTTTTACATTCTGACGTGACGTCATCGAGCAAAGTGCTTCTTAGAGCTGCATGACGTTTTTCACATGTCTTAAGAAAATAGCGGTATTTAAAATACGTTTTTCTTAACGTTTTGGGTATTAGAAATTGTTATTGTTTGTTAGCTTTCACGGAGTAAAAAAATGTAACAGGATTAACTCGATAATAAGATCTTAATGATTAAGTTCCTTTAAATTAGGCAATTTCTGAGCACGTTGACGATTCGCATTGTGTAAGAACAATATCGGGAATATTTAAATGTAGAATATTGATTGTTTGAAAATATTTCAAAAACAAAAACAGTTCCTTAAATTTTCAACTGTGGATAAATATTCAGTGATTTATAGAAAAAAATCCAGCTTATCCGACTAATATACGACACAAAAAAGTATTAATTAGATTCAAGAGTAATCTGGAAACGTATAAAAATACGTTCGCAGACATTCGGTATGATAGCTGAGATTAATTTTCCCCATAGTAAGTTTTGTATTGGACGCAGATTCCGTAGAACGTCAATTTCCAGACCAACGAAGGAATTAGAGGCAAGACGCCATGAGGTATTTGTTTTGCAAGTTTTCTACTGTTGCTGAAACATACAAGTTCTTCGCTAATGAAACATTTAACGTTGAACGCACTAGTAAAATAGCACATTCTTCCTACCGAAATGTTAATTCTTGCTTTTATTCTATTTCAGTCGTTCCGCCGTACGGCTCTATCTTAAATCTCTTCCACAAAGATCATTTAAGGCTATGCAGTCACCTTTTCATTTTCCTCCGCTACCATAGCTTATAGTCCACGTAATTTTTAACCTCCAACTTTGATCTTATTTGTCGTTCTTAGATCGATTTTTCTGTAACAAAGACCTACACAACATGGATTCTAGCTACACCACGTGTTGGAAGATTTTTTTAATATTAAGCAACTGAATTTATCCACTTTTTCGTTACTAGGGCCTTGCAATAAGAGTTTTTCTTCCGAAAATTGTCGTTTTTGTCGCGGAGCATTACATAACTTTCTCGTACTACTTACTACTCGAACTACAGCATAAGAAGTAGCGAGAAAGTAAAAATAAATTGAATTCAATTAAATATTATAAAATTAGAGAAATTGCAGCTCTTGCATTCTTTTAAACAAGTAAAACAAGCAACCAAACAAGAAATATAAATATTTCTGAAATGTTATATTTGTACTACGTTTACGTTTCATACTGACGTTAATTATTATTTTATTTATTATCAGAATACTCAAGAATTGGAATTCTTGCAATTTTTTTCACTGCTGGAATGGACGGAACGTCTAGAAACCCTTTTTACTATCTCGCCCATACGTCGCAGTAAGATAAATTAGAGTAAATTATTGTAATCGTGCGCCAGAAAACGGAGAGTTTTTGACAGAAAAACTCTTATTGTCGAGCCCTAGTTACAAAGTTGTGGATAAACCTTGCTTCTATAAATAGTAAATTACTCCCTACAACACGTTGTGTGATCATAATCCTTATTTTGTGGGTCTTTGATACCGAAAAATCGATTGGCGGCGACTTGTATGCCTAAGCGTCTGCCCGTCGGTCCGTCTATTCTTCTGTCCATCCGCGACCAAAGCTAGCGCCAAAACCGCTCAGCCGATTTTCCCCCTAATTGACATTCCTGGATCAATTTACAGGAACTCTAGGCTCCCTGAGTATGATACGGACATTTTAATTTTTGAGGATACTTAAAAAAAGTCTCAACAATATTTTAAAAATTTTCTCAAAAAGTCTTCAACTTTTTTTATTAAGATAAATTACTTTTTTTGGAAAAAAGTGTCGTTTTTGTGTAATGGCTGCTTGAAATTATGTAATTTATAAAAAAACACATTTTCTCCAAAACCGCTTCCTTTTTTTTCTTTAATTTTTTTCCACAAAAAGAATGGTGCAGATCTCTTTTTCGTTGAACTCTCTGAATTTTTGAAAGTAGCACGTTTAGAAATAATACGAGTAAGTATGCGCCGTTCTAGCGCCACTAGTTATATTAGATATTGTTTCATCAGCGCGGGAAACAATAAGAATATGGTTGCCGGCCCTGAAAGCCGTGACTACTTCATAAGGTTCGTAGCACGGTTCGTCAGTAGATAGAAAAACTTGGTGATCTTTTATTTTTAACACTGTGTTACCAGTACTTACTGTTAATACGTTACTTAGTAATATCTCGTTTGTAACCTTTTGTTGCACATGAAAAGGCCTCTTTTTGGCTGTAGTTGTGGTAAAGGCAGTGTCAGTTGGGTTTTTAAAGTAGAGAAGGGAGGCCAATCGTTCCCAGTAATCTTGCAAAATTTTTTCTCCATAAGATTAATATTGATGTAATAATAATAACCATTATTATTAATATATTAATAATAATAATAATATAATAATAATAATAATATTAATAATAATAATATCTAATTGAAAACACTTTTTTTCGCTTAGAAAGAAATTTGAATCTTCTACTGAACCAAATTTTTTGATTTTTGTTTTAAATCAAAGATGAGTCCCATTTGTGTTGTTGCTAATATAAACCAATTTTAAAGTATAAACTCTACATTAAATTTTAATAATATCTAAAATTAATACAATTAAGCTTATCGGTCGTTATTTGTTCATTGCGTTGTTTTAAGACCAACTACAATACAAATGTTGTTGGTCTTTGCCGTTTGGAAGATCCATCAAACGCATGTGCATAATATACATGAAAAATAAGGTTATAGTTGGTGAAGCGAAGATGGTGAGTTTTTAAGTTCGAATATTGACTGTTTTTAAATGCAGATGTTAGTGAAGGTATTGTGACATACCGATATGTCACATGAATATAAACTAACATTTATTTGAAGACAATATGGTGGAATATGCATTAAGAAGTTTAGACGATCGAAAGGTCAGCTACATCAAAATATAATGAACGCATGGATTGGCTGGGTGAGAGAAGGACGGTCAAATGTTATGAAAAAAAAGAAGGTAGTTTAATACGAAGCTTCGAGGGGTGAATCATGCAAGAAGATTTCATTCTGACCGGCATCGCGTGTCTGAACGGATCGTAGGTCGTGAGAGGGAGCGAGGTAGTGCAGATAGTCAGAGTCGGGTTATCAGATTGTGAAATTTGAAGGACAGCAAATAATATTGCAGATATTGCATGTGAAAGTAATATTGATGCATAAATTGGGACTTCGTCGGGAGTGGTAATCGAGTTATAGGTTTCGGGACTATGTCATAGGACGTAATCAGGACTGATAATTTTGATAGTTTGACACCATCTTGGATAGGAGCAGAAGAGGATTTCTTGGAACTTTGGACTACGGCAAGCTCGCAAGATATTTCGACTGAGAAGTCTTCGAGGGACATCAACGAAGAATAGATAAGTTAACCGCGGTATAAAATTCTAAATTCAAAGATATCTTGATCAAAGGCCTAACATTAAAATCATGTATTAAATTCACTATATTGTTTGCAAAAAGGTAACAATAAACTTTGTTAAATTTTGTTCTTTAGAAAAGAAAGTGATCTTTCATTTAGTCAATCCAAACAGTAATGAACTAGGAATTAGAATCATTCTAATTTCAGATTCCCAGCAGCGCTGTATAGTCTGCGGATCCTATAATCCATTATAAAGGTAATAAGGATTATATATATCGTGACCCATTGACCCAGCAAGCCGGACGCTAAGATCTTTGCGAGATATTAAAGTAGAGAGAAAATTTGTATATCTCAGTATATAATAAAACGTAATGTTCTGCAATCTTCTGACACATGTATTCCTTTACAAACAATCAGTGATTGTAATTGTATATGATGAATGAAGTTTTTTTAAATATATTTATTTCCTGTTCAATTTTCTACAATTTTTCAGTATGTTGAATAAAATAGTACAGAACTTTTCGGAGATGCTAGAATTCTTGTCATAATTATTGGTAACTATGATTTATTTTAATAATACATTCGAGTAAAAGTGGATTTTATTAAGTATTTAGCAATTTTTATTATAAATTTAGTTTTAAAAGAATTAAAGCTTTTTAATTAAGGTTAATTGAATAATATTTTGCAATACTCGACAACTTACTTGTACAGATCTTGATAAATATAAAACATATCAGTTACATTTTCAGAAACATGTTTAAGTCTGTGTTCACAATAAATAATGACTGTGTTGTCCCAGAATTTGTAAACCTCCTTCATTTCATCTGTTTTGGAATATCAGTGCTGAACAACATGGAAAACATTTTTTTTCAATAATCCGTATGAAGTTGTTTCTGTTGTAAGTATTCTACATCCTCTCTTTTTAAGCGATAGCATCCAAAGGTACAGCTAGTTATTCTTAGTAACAATGATATGGAAGTAACAAAATTCAAAATGCTGTAGATAAATGGAAATAATTCAACGAATGAGAAACAATGGAACCAAGTGCATCACCAATACTCTGCCATTGCAATGTAGGAAGAGGAGACTTAGTTAGGCCATCAATACGTTACACTTCTAAACCCCTCTCTCATGTTGACGTCATGCAGTAAACTGCCCCGCCCCTACTCCCCTCCTTCATTTTCTCGTTTGTCACTCGCGTTTAGCGACAGTTAGCAATCGCTTAGAGTCTTTGCGTTGTCGCAATTGACAGGCTACTGGTAAATATTGGTAAAGAGCAGGGCAACGACTTCCCGCTTCGAATGTCCTTCTGTATTGACGTGGGAAGAGAACAGGGCCATTTTGAAAATGAAGCGAAACGAATTGATCACAAAACAATCCTATTTTGAAACAAAATCGCGTCTCGTGAGACATATTTGTTGCTTGTTATATATTGATATTTGTTATATATATATATATATATATATATATATATATATATATATATATATATATATATATATGTCTGATCATTCACCAGTTCTCCTTGTCATTAGCTCAATCATTATTAAATACAATAAGCAAACCTCAATCCACAATAATGCAACAGATTGGAAATATTTCGCAGATTGGCGAATTAATAACAACACAGCTAATCTACCATTGAAAACTGATTTCGACATAAATGATGCTATAGAATACGTAACCAGTCAACTTCATCCAGCAGCATGGCATTCTACACCAAAAATAAAGCAAAACAAAAAAAAAATATATATCCCACAAGTAATAAGAAAAAAGGTGAAATTAAAACGTAAATTAAAGAAACAATGGCAAATCACTAAAGACCCAGCTGTCAAAAGAAGATTTCACAAAACCTCAAAAGATTCATTCAAGAATATCGGAACAACTCCCTAAAAGTAAGCTCACAATATTGATTCCGAATTCGAATTCAGAGAATTCTCTTTGGAAAACTACTAAATACTTGAAGAGACCGATGCAACCTATTCCTCCCATCAGAAAAACCGACAGCACATGGGCTAAAACCGTCGAAGAGAAAACGGAATGATTCGCGTCCTATTTCTCTGACATCTTTCAACCATTTTCTTCACAAATATCTGCAACAGAAGAGGAAGAAATTTACAACGTCTTAGATTCACCATTGCATCTAGCTCCCCAAATCAAACCCCTAAGTGCTGGAGAAGTTGAAACAACAATCAAGAATTTACCAACTAAAAAAGCTCCCTCAAATGATATGATTTCAGCAAAAATTCTACGCCATCTACCAAGAAAATCGATAGCCTTATTTTCTTCCATATTCAATGCCATCCTAATACTAGGACACTTTCTCGATCAATGGAAAATTGCTCAAGTAATAGTCAACCCTAAACCCAGCAAACCAACACATGAAGTTGTCTCATACAGACCTATTACTTTACTGCCAATATTATCAAAAGTTATTGAAAAACTGTTTCTGTCACGTTTAAATCCACTTCTACAAGAAAATGAAATAATACCTCATCATCAGTTTGGGTTCAGACAACGGCATTCGACTGTAGAACAAATTCATCGAATAGTAAGCCAAGCTTTCGACAAGGTTTGGCACCCAGGTCTATTGTATAAAATAAAGAAAAATTTACTCTATCCTTACTGTCACTTATTAAAATCGTATCTCATCTCATATCTCCCTATTAAGTCAGAAGTGCCTCAAGGAAGTGCACTTGCACCTTTCCTTTATTCGCTATATTCTGCCGACATCCCAACATCTGTAAACGCATTGACAGCAACCTGCGAGGGCAACACAGTTATCTTAGCTCGACATTAAGATCCAGCAGGAGCATCTCGTCCAGTGGAAGAACACCTGCAATCCATCCACACGTGGCAGAAACGCTGGAGCCTCAAGATCAACGACTAGAGGTCTGCCCAAGTTACCTTCGGTCTGAAGCACGAAACGTGTCCACCTATAAAAATAGGATCGCAAACTACTCCTCAAAATGACTCGGCAAAATATCTCCGACTTAATCTGGATAGAAGATTCACATCTTTGAAAATAGATTTTATTACATGGGAGTTTTTTTGTTGTTTTTTTCTCCCTTTCAAAATTCAAAATTTATTGCTTATTTACCCTTGAAAATAGATTTTTTTACATGGGAGTTTTTTTTCTCCCTTTCAAAATTCAAAATTTATTGCTTGTTTATCTTTGAAAATAGATTTTATTACATGGGAGTTTTTTTCTCCCTTTCAAAAATTCAAAATTTAAGTAGTATATGACCTAATGTAGGGATCACAGAATTTTGAAAATGTGCACACAATTCACTTTTCCCCATAGCACGTCATACGCAGTTTTTAACTGTTTTTTTTGACGTAAAATAAATAAATAAATAAATAAAAATAAATAAAAATCAGATCAAGAATAAAAGAAAAGAATTTGACCTAAAACTTAGAAGTTTAAGCTGGCTATTGGGAAGAAAATCATCGTTAAGCATCGCAAACAAAGTAATTGTGTATAAAGCAATATGGACATATGGAATTCAACTTTGGGGAACAGCTCAAAATTCTAATATTGAAATATTACAACACTTCCAGTCAATAGAGTTAAGAAAATTTGTAAATGCCCTCTGGTCCGTAACGAATGCAAAATTACACAAAGACTTACAGATTCCAACAACAAAAGAAGAAATCAAGAAGAAAAAATACCTACAAAGACTACATAACCATCCAAATACTCTAGCCATCAACTTACTAGAAAATAGTGACTCCACCAGACGACTTCAACGACATCATACTTTAGACCTTCCTTATCGACTTTAAATTGTTCATTTCAGAAACTATTATTAATAATTAATTTTTATTAATAATGTATCATTAGAGGAGTACGGCCATGGGATTTTACTCTTCTCATGTATTAGTTTACATAAATGTATGTACGTTAGCCAAATGTTTGTTCACAAACAAATTGCATAATAAAATATAATAATAAAAATTAAAAATATTTCACAAAACCATAGATGCGACGAATTATGCTTAGCACGATACAGTGTCAACAGTGCTTCACGATTACTTAATTTAATTTGCAAGTGTTACACTCATCCATTAGTATGAAGGAGTGTTGTATTTTCGTATTAGACTACACAGGTTAGGAGCTTTCGTGCGAGCTGGACCAAACCCCACCCTACGAAATAACGAACTAAAGTTTTGCATTTGAAATGTCCGCCCTACCTCTCCCTTCCTTCCCCTGTGGCGGCGTGGAGGTTCGCTTGTTCGCGGCATTTTGTTCTCTCGCAGCAGAAATGATTAATTTTCAGATGCGAAGGGGAACTAACAAGCGAAAGAACGAGGCCCTTAATAGCTCGCTAAATGTCGATTTGAGTGACAAACGAGAAAACGAGGGCGCGGCCGAGGGGAGAGAGGCGTGACGTCATGGCTGACGTAAGGTGCGCCCCCGCGCCGTGCCGCCCCGCGCTGCGCCGCCCTGAGCCGTCTGTGGAGGGGGGGGGGGATTCACGCGTGGGGGGTCTGCGGAGGGGGGCGGCAGCTCCCTTCTTCAAGTTTCACTCCACGCGGAAGACCCTAGAAATCCATAGTTCCATTTCCGCCATTAGTAGTACTGGAACTTCCTCTTCGGATGTATTCGATGCAACACAGTTCATTCAAGGAAAGTGTTGTTCATGATAGACGACCTCCTATAATAATAATAATATAATAATAAAATTGTCTTTATTTGTGGCGAGGCTCAGGCCTAAAGGCCTGCTCTTCCGGCTAACCACTTTAATTAATTTACAATTTTAAAAATTACAGTTCAGGCGTTCGGATGTAATTAATATTAACTGACTTTTAATGATTCGGATGTAATTAATATTAACTGACTTTTAATGATTCGGATGTAATTAATATTACCTGACGTGTCGCAGAAGAAGAAAAAATCAATTTGTGATTAACCAACTACATTAATTTATCAGTATGAACCAAATTAATTTATTGTCATTTTTGTTTATTCTTCAAATTTTGCAAAATGGAAAGACATGATGTAAGGAACATTCTTAAAAAATGTGTAATAAGATAGATCCCAATTATTCCACTTAGAATCAATAATTCTAAATTCACCAGAAATGTCAGTTGTCATTACCCGACAGCCTCAACTGTGAACAATAAACAAAAACAAAAAAGGAGGTTTATTTTACATTTACGACTGGGATGCAATACTAGGGACCATCCCGGCATACGCCTTAAGCGATTGAGTAAACCCAGAAAAAAACTCAATCAGGATGGCGGCTTAAGGCCGAAATATGGGAAAAGAAAAAACAGAATTTCACAGGAGGAAGGAAAATCTTTTTGATATTATTAATGTCCAGTTGGCTAAGTTTATGCATTCTACACCTTCTACATAATAGGATTAAATAGTTATTTATTATGGTATATTATATATTTTTCTGAAATTACCTCACAAAATCCGCCCATGTGACTCTTACGATCTACAAGATATCATATTATCAATAAATTGTAAAAGTCACATTGGATGTTTTTTAATTTCTATTTTAAGACTACAATTTCTAGTCGTTAATTTGGGGGGAGGATATTCTTATCAGACTAAAGAACAAGCAAATTCTGAGTCATCGATATAAAATGTAAAAATCGCCAATTCCGTTACATAGGAGGTTACCCATTATCGATGAAAAGTTGTTTTCTTCTTAACCAAGAAACTACTTAGTATTGACACCCAACTCTTTTCCTTTTATATCTTAAGTATTCTACTTCGTTATCCCATTCACAATTTCTCCATCATTAATACATTCCACACTATTAAAAGAACTGTAAAAGGGAATTTGTCGGCGTTTGCTCATTGGCTGCCTTCCCCTTCTTTATATTGCAAATCAATAAAAATATACGAGGAGACACTCTAAATTGGCTATGCAGTTCTCGTTACAATAATTGAACATTTTTATGCACAAACAAAATGTATTCAGAAGTAAAACGTGCCACTACATGCTACTAACACCTATAATAAACTATATTGTAAACTACTACATATATTGTAGTGATGTAAACCACTACTACAGACTTGTCACGCATATTTGTTGCGGATTATAGCGAAAACCCTGATGTGCTTCTCTAATTATTTTTCTTTGTAAAGACCCGTGTCAGATTTACATTACATTTATAAACGCATTACATGAACATTACATTTATAAGCACTCACTAATCTTTACATTTAAAAACGTTCAATATTTCAAATATCTTGCTTGGCTCACACTAACTCGCTCGCGGTTCACAACAAAACGTCGTCTGCTTTCTATGTATTACAATCGCATAACAAAACGACCGTACTAAAGTGCATGTAGTTGGTTGGGATCTTTAATGATAGATTTAAACTAATGAATGGATTTTGATGGTCGAAGAACGAAACAACCTATTTCATAGTGAGATATATAGGGTTGATAAATTTATCTAAAATTCATTACTTTATTTTCACAAGGCATTTTAGTGTATAGAAGTGAAACCGTCAATATTTTACAGTGCTAACTCGAATCAATAAAGCTTCAATAAATTGAATTCTGTTTGGTTCAGGCGCAAAGGTATCGACATTTATCTTATTATCGACGTTCGTAGGCACTCAGACCTTCGTACTTGCGGGCATTGTCAGTTACGTTTAGAAAGTCATCATTTGCAAGAAGTGTTCCTGTGATAAGCGACATAGATGTTTAGGAAACACAGATGTCAAATTGACTGCGACCCTGAACATTAGAAGTTCCAGAGTTTTTGGATATTGGATCAAAACTTAATTCTTCTAAAGAGAGCGACGATTGTATTCCTGGACTGTTGTCTAGTTTGAGCAATGAAAATGATATTGAGGAGAGTAATATACTGCGGTGTGTACAGAACAGCGTCTCAAGGTCCGTCACTACGGTGGCATTATGACACTGTTTTTTCGGTGGCATTATGACACGGTGGCATTATGACACTTTCTATGTCGTGTCGCTAGTGAAGTCGTAGGCTTCCGCGGCCAGAGTCATGTAAATGATCTTGGCTGTCCAGGTGACGCCGCGTCGAAGGCTGTGTTGCCGACGTTTCGACCATCTTGTCGTGGTCTTCCTCAGGGCTGTTGTGCGATGTCTTTATAAATTTCCTCCCCGTAGAGGCGTGTTAAGTGAAGTCGTAGGCTTCCGCGGCCAGAGTCATGTAAATGATCTTGGCTGTCCAGGTGACGCCGCGTCGAAGGCTGTGTTGCCGACGTTTCGACCATCTTGTCGTGGTCTTCCTCAGGGCTGTTGTGCGATGTATTTATAAATTTCCTCCCCGTAGAGGCGTGTTAAGTGAAGTCGTAGGCTTCCGCGGCCAGAGTCATGTAAATGATCTTGGCTGTCCAGGTGACGCCGCGTCGAAGGCTGTGTTGCCGACGTTTCGACCATCTTGTCGTGGTCTTCCTCAGGGCTGTTGTGCGATGTATTTATAAATTTCCTCCCCGTAGAGGCGTGTTAAGTGAAGTCGTAGGCTTCCGCGGCCAGAGTCATGTAAATGATCTTGGCTGTCCAGGAGACGCCGCGTCGAAGGCTGTGTTGCCGACGTTTCGACCATCTTGTCGTGGTCTTCCTCAGGGCTGTTGTGCGATGTATTTATAAATTTCCTCCCCGTAGAGGCGTGTTAAGTGAAGTCGTAGGCTTCCGCGGCCAGAGTCATGTAAATGATCTTGGCTGTCCAGGTGACGCCGCGTCGAAGGCTGTGTTGCCGACGTTTCGACCATCTTGTCGTGGTCTTCCTCAGGGCTGTTGTGCGATGTATTTATAAATTTCCTCCCCGTAGAGGCGTGTTATGTGAAGTCGTAGGCTTCCGCGGCCAGAGTCATGTAAATGATCTTGGCTGTCCAGGTGACGCCGCGTCGAAGGCTGTGTTGCCGACGTTTCGACCATCTTGTCGTGGTCTTCCTCAGGGCTGTTGTGCGATGTATTTATAAATTTCCTCCCCGTAGAGGCGTGTTAAGTGAAGTCGTAGGCTTCCGCGGCCAGAGTCATGTAAATGATCTTGGCTGTCCAGGTGACGCCGCGTCGAAGGCTGTGTTGCCGACGTTTCGACCATCTTGTCGTGGTCTTCCTCAGGGCTGTTGTGCGATGTATTTATAAATTTCCTCCCCGTAGAGGCGTGTTAAGTGAAGTCGTAGGCTTCCGCGGCCAGAGTCATGTAAATGATCTTGGCTGTCCAGGTGACGCCGCGTCGAAGGCTGTGTTGCCGACGTTTCGACCATCTTGTCGTGGTCTTCCTCAGGGCTGTTGTGCGATGTCTTTATAAATTTCCTCCCCGTAGAGGCGTGTTATGTGAAGTCGTAGGCTTCCGCGGCCAGAGTCATGTAAATGATCTTGGCTGTCCAGGTGACGCCGCGTCGAAGGCTGTGTTGCCGACGTTTCGACCATCTTGTCGTGGTCTTCCTCAGGGCTGTTGTGCGATGTCTTTATAAATTTCCTCCCCGTAGAGGCGTGTTATGTGAAGTCGTAGGCTTCCGCGGCCAGAGTCATGTAAATGATCTTGGCTGTCCAGGTGACGCCGCGTCGAAGGCTGTGTTGCCGACGTTTCGACCATCTTGTCGTGGTCTTCCTCAGGGCTGTTGTGCGATGTATTTATAAATTTCCTCCCCGTAGAGGCGTGTTATGTGAAGTCGTAGGCTTCCGCGGCCAGAGTCATGTAAATGATCTTGGCTGTCCAGGTGACGCCGCGTCGAAGGCTGTGTTGCCGACGTTTCGACCATCTTGTCGTGGTCTTCCTCAGGGCTGTTGTGCATATTTATAAATTTCCTCCCCGTAGAGGCGTGTTATGTGAAGTCGTAGGCTTCCGCGGCCAGAGTCATGTAAATGATCTTGGCTGTCCAGGTGACGCCGCGTCGAAGGCTGTGTTGCCGACGTTTCGACCATCTTGTCGTGGTCTTCCTCAGGGCTGTTGTGCGATGTATTTATAAATTTCCTCCCCGTAGAGGCGTGTTAAGTGAAGTCGTAGGCTTCCGCGGCCAGAGTCATGTAAATGATCTTGGCTGTCCAGGTGACGCCGCGTCGAAGGCTGTGTTGCCGACGTTTCGACCATCTTGTCGTGGTCTTCCTCACAACAGCCCTGAGGAAGACCACGACAAGATGGTCGAAACGTCGGCAACACAGCCTTCGACGCGGCGTCACCTAGACAACCAAGATCATTTTCGTGTCGCTAGGTTTCGCGTGCTCGCGACCGTATCAAGCAGTACTGCAGGTGAAGCGATTCTTGCGCCACGACCGAGAAAGGCACGAAAAACGTGCCATAATGCCACCCATGTGCCTTGCGAGGCAGCTCTGTATAAACCGCACTATAATGATGTGAATTGGAGAAATAATATACCACGCAAAAATTACTAATAATAAAATATATTAAAACTGACAAGCATAATATAATATCAAATCCAATTTTAATGTACACAACTAACGAAACATTTACTAGAACGATTCTCAGTGATTAATTATCAGTACTTGGTATGTAACCTTCAATGAGATTGTTCAAGAACCTGCATCACAATGAAATATACATCGTAATGAGTATCATTATGCAAATGGCTGCATCTAACAAATTATAGTATTATACAATGGGAGTAGAAAAATTCATTTATAAACTGAAATAATAGATAAACTTGCAAAATTACTGTGAAAACGCTCCTTTAACTTCAATCCCCCTCCTCCCTCGTTTTCACTTCTGGCACACTTGTAAGAAACCCTTTCCCCTATGGCTAACGTATTTTCTTTGAATAATCTCCTATTCGACTTTTGAAAGTGGTCAGACGTAAGAGCAAACCTGATGGTCTGAGCTTCACCACCAATAGAGATTTATTTATTCCTTTGTTTATGTTTATTTCAATGCCAGCAACCGATTGATTGATTGATTGATTTTTTCGTGTTTCCGGGGGCATCAACTGCTTTGGTCGTTAATCCCGTGAGTGTTGTGCATGTTTTTTTTCTCGGGAGATGGCGGTGATCTTCCTCCGCTGGATGGCGATTCCCCCGCTGGATCCGGCGCCGACCTACCGTCGGCTAGTGGGGTTTCCCCCTAACCAGGGCTCTCCCATCAGCGGGGCACCGCCCCAGCAGGGACAAGCTCTAAGGTCCCGACCGGTCTCCCGGAATATGTGGTAGTGTAGTGCATGTTAGTGTAAGTGCGTGAGGATAGGACAAGGAAGAGAAAGGAA
The DNA here is from genome assembly GCA_011170035.1 of Teleogryllus occipitalis. Lineage (NCBI taxonomy): Eukaryota > Metazoa > Arthropoda > Insecta > Orthoptera > Gryllidae > Teleogryllus > Teleogryllus occipitalis. The sequence continues at coordinate 45,818 of BLKR01001901.1, read as the reverse complement.
AGATCGCCGTGGCCCGGTTGTTAGGGTACTGCTCCGGAATTCGCCTGGTGTTGATCGGAGAAACCACGGAATACTACCGATCAGAGCAGCCGGCCGCTAGAACTCTCCTCCAGACAGCGACTGAATTCGACCTAGCTGAAAAGCTAGTGTGGAAAAATCCTGCCGCCGTCAGGACTCGAACCTAGGACCTCCCGGTCAGAAGCGCTGCAGTGACATCAGTTGCTGCACTGAGCTACCGCTGCCGGTGCCAGCAACCGAAGCCCTACGATCCAGCAGCAGCTGAATGGACCCTGCTGAAAGGTGGTCACCCCAGCCGCATGGGAATGCTCGCCGCTCGGTCCTTTGGTGCTGTTCCCCTCCGATTGATTCCAGTGGATGCCCATCAAGTATATTAAACAATGGACCACCAACAGCGGGCCATATTTCCTTCCCCGTCCGCCCCTCTCCCGTGCCCCTGAACCCTTCCTTCATGAGCTGGGAAGTGTCAGGAAGTGATGCTGAGTACTACATAATAGTGAGTGATCGGCTTCCCTCCGATTGTTTTCCGCCTTTTGAATCGGAGCCTTCGATTGACTTCCGGTTGGTTCTTGATCGCGCAATTAAAATATCTCACATTTTCCTATCTCGTGTATTTCATTGGAGCAGACGCTGATTTGTTCATAATGCGTCATGCTCGTAAGACTGGCAGGAATTTGTGACCAACACTCCAATGTATGAGATATTTAACCGTCTGTGACGATAGATCGGTTTGACTGTCGAGAATCAATCGTCGTTAGGAATATTGACTCCTATGCATATCCATTGAATTTAACTTCTCCAAAATGTGATTTCTAGCACGGTGGCTATATTTTATTAATTATCATAAAATTATATTAAGTAATATGAAGTAAGAGTCACTTCATTCGATATGTGTTTTATCATGCGACAATTTATTATTATTACAACATTGTAGTGAAAAATGTAACCTGTAAAAATGTAGCACACAAGTTCCACGACTCACCCCTAACATTGTAAGGCATTTTATTGACCATGCGTCACACATTGTTATGATGTGTTACAGATGTTACGTTCGAGAAGTTGTTACTGAATTAATCCCCCCCCTATTTTTTTCAAATAATGGATGTCAACTTTTTGTCAATAATAAAGGAAAAAATTAACAACTTTCTTCTTTTTAAGTGTGAGTGTAGGCGAAGTGTGAATTAAAAAATTGTAGTTTGCGGCCTCCGCACTCGAGCTAAGCTTTCCGTGGCATGAGCAGAGCAAGAAGTGTCGAGGGGGCTGTGGCTGTTTGCGGGGGCGGCCGCGAGAGGCGCTGGCGGTCGCTGCCTGCGGGCGCAACTTGAGCTCCTGAAGTCGCTCCCATCTCCTCTCCCCCCCCCCCCCGTCCCCATCCCAAAGCCCCAGGGGGGTGGCAAGAGGCAGTCGCTTTGGGCGACCCTTCACGGAACACTTCAAGACTTGAAGCTAGCAAGAAACCTCTCCCAAGTCATTTCACTAAGGATTGACAAAGGATGTTACCCTACATTAGGACTCATTCACAATGCAAACTTAACCGTAACGTAATGCCGGAAACGTAGCAGTAAAAATTTCACGAAAAAACGAGCATTCTCAATGACAAACGTAAGTTTCGCCTGGACCAATCAGAACTCAGCGTATTGAAGCTTGATCGGTTCGTTTCTATCTTCTTCTTTGACTTTCCTCTATGCGAGTAGGAAAGTCAAAGAAGCCTAAACCCTATATATACGCGAGTAGCTGTATTTCTGCTCCTATTTCCTTTATTTTTTAAACAATGATTCTCTTATACTAAATTTACGAGTAATTCGTCGAACGTAATTATTTAAAATTAAAACCACAAGAAAAATGGCCCAAACTTCCTCTTACTTTGAATTCACTACTTGCGCCAAAACCGTTCGCAAACTTGTTCACGGCGTAACAATAATGAAATGATGACATGTTCATAACCACAGACAACTACCTGAACACAATCTGAAATTTCATTTCATGTGCTTCTCGCAGATTTTGTTGTGCACACGAAGTTTACAGTTCTGTAGACTTCCTGGTTGTACATTTTTTTCATTGGTCTCTTATTGGTCTTCGGTAGAATTCCGACATAAACATCACGTAAAAACTTGGTGCTTGTGAACTCTTAAATTTACGGATTTAAGTTACGGCAAGCCATTCTTCATTATCTCTCTTAATAACTCATTCCTAGGTTTTGTGGCAACGTTGCGTTTGCGTTATGTTTGCAATGTGAATGAGGCCTGAGGGAATTGTACAGCGGAACGGTAAAATATATAATATCAATGAAATCGCGAGAACAGGCTTAAAGAAAAATTCATTCATTTAAAATTTTATTAACCAACTTACTTAGTAGATTTTAAATAAATCTCAGGAGCTTGATCAGAACTTAAAAATGATGCGTTCTAAGCCTTCAAATCATTGTTTTTGGAGCCACATAGGAAGCCCCAGTCATGTTTCTTAATTATCATTCTGCAAACAGGGTTTGCGCTATTCTGTTACATTTTATGGGGTTCGGCTCTTCTAGGTTATAAGGCTATTCAGAATTTCCTACTTCATCTGCAAGGAAAGGCACTGCATTGCCCACTGCAAGATTTTCGCCAAAATTGAAATTCCCTGATCGATCTGTCTGATGTCAAGGCCCCTTGAATTTGAAACGGATATTTTAATTTTTGGAGGTACTTCACACGAAGCCTCAAGAAGTGTTTCCAAATTTTCTCAAAAAATGGCTCCAATTTTTTTCTTTAATTTGTTTCTTAAAGTATATGTTATTGTAGCATCACTAGTTTATTGTAGTAGGATGTTATATATATTATACAGTTATATAATACACGGTGGCAACATTAACAAGAAACCTTACTGTGTCACAAGTTATTACAATTTCTAACCTGTCGAGGCACAAAACGATAGCAATTGACCCCATTGACACTATTTGAGTTGGTGTTTGGCATCCAGTTCGCAGAACGATGCTCTACAGCCTCCATTTCCGTTGTTTTCTTGATCCCTTCCATACGAATACCGGAGTACTATATAAGTACCTTAAACGACGGACTATGGACAGAGTGCAACCATTCCTTCACTATGCTGCCCCAACCCATCCTTAGGGCTGACCAAAGGGCTGATTTCCCATCGTCATTTGGCATATTGCCTACATCTAGACAACCCCCAACATCTCTCGAAGAAACTGGAGGTAGTAAAGGCCAGAAAAATAAAGAATCGCTAAAAAGCCTTGCAGAGAAGGCACGCTAGAAACGAGCAAAATATTGAGCGACCATCTTTCTTTCTTTCTAGGCCGTTTGGCACACATCAGCCCAAACGAATATAATGGAAGCGAGTGATTGGAGAAGTCGTCGGGTGATGGGGAGGCAAAGAGGGGGGTTGGAAAACGAATTGCCGGCCCCCTCTCGCCACCCTCCACGGCCTCCTGCACTCTCCAATTAGGGGAGGGCGGGGCAGGCTCAGCTCCCTGCACACTACGCCTCCCCGTCTCCAGCAGACCATGCTCGACCGGGCAGTCATGCCCCCCCCCCGCTGCTCCGACTAATCTCACGAGATTGGGAGTCATTCGAAACAAACTCTCACGACAAATTTTAAAAGTATTGTAGGTCATATGAAACGAGCAAGTTTTAAAAGAACTAGTGAGAACCCGTCAAAATTTGACGGTGAGATCTGAGATAAATGTAAAATTCTGTGCCCAGACTAATATTCACAATATGTTGCATTGTTTGGATCTTCAGGGTACAGCGAAGATATTCTGTGATGTGGAGTTCCCAAAATGTAGAACACTTATGGCCCATGACCAGGTGGCAATGCAATATGACTCACGTATTGCAATAATACACCAATTAACACAAAAGAAAGAGCACTATTATACTGACGGATTTTATTTCTAAAGTTTTTTGTTGTGTCATCATCTCCTACAAACAAATGCTCGTAACTTATTTTCCCTTTTAAGCAACACAGAGTAAACTCGTTTGCAGAATTTCTCTCGTATGGGAAGTACAAAGCAGAACAAAACTGAAATTTTATAGACAACGACCCAACAGAAAAGGAAATGACCTCACTATCACGACACCTACGCTGACTTTCTCTTTCCATATAAGTTTGCGTCTTTTGGGGTGCATGGGCAACGATTCGGAATTCAACATAACCTGTGAACAACTTTACTACTTCAGTACAAGCGAGCAAAACCAACTGTCAGAATGTTCTCTACAAAATGCGCCTCAAAAGCAAATACATGAAAACTGTCAAAGCCACAATGCAATTATTACACTGAAACAAAACCTTGACGAATTGTAAACAAATCTCAACAATAAAAAAAAAATCAAGCAGCGCCACCATGAAGTAGCGTGGACTCGAATCTATCGTTTCATCCTTTGGAAGAAAACAATTGACTATTGATAAGCGTACTATTAAAGAATGATTTAATTAATTAATTTACACCGTAAATGTTGGTGAATCAACTCAAACAATATCTTATAACACATCTACGGATCACATTCTTTAATTTAAAGGGAAAAAATACTACAATCGGTTCAGTAGAAGCTCTAAACGAAGCCATGGAAGAATACCTTATTTTTTTAAATATATAGATTGCCAATACACTTTTTAAAATCTTGAATTCTTAAACTTCTATTTCAGTTTTATTCTTCTTACATTTTGTCCAGCCTTACATTTCTACATTCTTGGCAAATGAGTGAATCTTTTTCCGTATATTAGATCTTGATATTCTGAAGACTTTATATATCCTCCATGATATTCCAATTAATTCGTCATTTGGGCTCTAATTTCTATGTATATTTTCAGCATTCTTATTAGTGTGTTTTATGTAAAAATTCAAAAGCTGAATTGTGTATTATACGCGCACGTTTTCTTGAACCCCGGAGTATCTACCCTCACTCCTTTGTCAACATTAGTTGAATTAACAATAAATGATACCAACGAGCGTTGTTGACAAAATCTGATAACAAAAAACGTTTGCTCCCTATTTTGCATTGAAAAACGAACTAAAAATTTGATATAAAATTCCTTTTCTGAAAATAACTCCCCACTCCTATAACAACAGGCGAAGCGAGGGCTCAAGAAAATGTGCGTGGGTAATATCTGTGTTTCAATCCCCTGAAAAACAAATACGTCGAAAATGAAATGTCCAGAGCGCGCATTTTTAAAAATTTTTATTTAAGGTCGCATCAACATCTAGGTCATTAGCGACCACTATTGGTGTTAACGTTATGGCAACTACGAAGATGAAACGAAATGGTGATGATAAGGGGTGAAAGGACGAACACAAACATGTCCAAGGCGGGACTCGAACCCGCGATCCTTCGGTCCGAGATCACATCAACCCTACGGTCTTAGCTATCTCGGCCACCGAGCCAGCTAGTCTGTGCTGTACAGTACCAATACACCGTTATATATTATACACAATTATATACTCCATTACACTATTATATACAAAATGGCCTATATATGTACGAGTATCTAACGATGTTTCTTTAGTCACGTGTGTAGATATTGTAATCATAATTGAATATCATGTTAATTTGTGTAAAGGGATACTTGTAGTGTTATTGTCTTTATGTTTTTAGACTGCTTCCGAGGATGGAAAAAATATTCCGAAACGTCGGCAAATTAATGTTTTAATATTTCTAACTCACTCCCACCAACTCCCATGGTCTACATTTCCTAGTAACAATACATCAACATTCCTTGCTTCGCCAATCTAAGAGGACTCTAAGGAGAGAATCATAATGTGTAACATAATGCTGACGCTCATTCTTTTAAACTAGTTAATTTGTAATCATACTGAGAAAACGTCGATGTTTTATGAAGTTTTGAAACATATTGCGCGTATATTGAAGTGACTTTCGATTTCCCTGCAAAGAGAAATAAACAAACCTCGAACTGATAAAATGAGTTTTCGTAGAGAAGTTAATGATTGTTAATTTTTCGAAAAGATTTGAAAGAAAAACATAGTATAGATACATAGACAGATGGACAGATAAATACATAAAGAGATAGATTCGTAGGTAGATACGTAGGTTTAATCTATTCAGAAACTATCGTATGAGAATTTATCTGTGAGAATGATGAGGACATGATATGAGGACCTGAGGGAAGAAATGAACGGACTTAATACGAATGGTAGACTGAGAGGCCGAAAACAGGGGTGAGTGAAAAATAAAACATTCTTGAATGGAGGAAAATAGATTGAGAAGATAATTAAGAACAGACACTGGAGTAAATGGAAGAACCGAAGTTTGAAAATCTGCCCGGAGAGAAATGAAGGTCCTTTGCGGGGTTGAATCTGGTCTACTTAGAGCCTACTTGGTGAAGTTCAGAAAAAGATATGGCACGCGGTTCGTGTCTTCTATACATTTCGAATGGGTCCATCCTGAAATGATGTAGATAGGCAGAAATTCATCATAATTTAAGAAATCCTTAGTAGTACGTAATAGATTGTGTAGATACTTGACCGAGAAGCTAAATCTATGTGCAAAAACACTCTAGTGTATTATATGCGGTCGATAGCGTATTATAAATTTCACGAGAGTTCCAAATACTTATTTCTGCGTCGATCATATTCCAGATATATTCATATTACTATAAAGTGAAGTTGCTGACAGTTAAAGTTAAATTTTAATGTGAAGTTAAAATGCAGATACTGGCCGTTAAGAAATATCGCATTATTAGAAGTTTATTACTTTTGTAAATTGATCATATTTTTGATTTAAGCAAACCATTCATTTTTATTATATTTAAGGTCTCAATCACGTTGAAATGTACTTACGAGATCGAGATTACGAATAACGTAGTGTAGATACATAGATAGATGGACAGATAGATACATAAAGGATATAGATTTGCTTGATTTGATTTGATTTTTTCGTGTTTCGTGTTCGGGCACGTCAACTGCTTTGGTCATTAGTCCCGTTAGTGTAGTGCATGCTTTTTCGGGATATGCGCGGTGATCTTTCCCCACTGGATGGCGAGATCCGGCGCCGACCTACCGTCGGCTAGTGGGGTTTCCCCCTAACCAGGACTCTCCCACCAGCGGGGCCCCGCCCCAGCCGGGACAAGCTCTAAGCTCCCGATCGGCCTCCCGGAATATGTGGTAGTGTAGTGCATGTTAGTGTGTGTGTAAGGGGAGAGGATAGGACAAGGAAGAGGAAGGACAAATCACGCGCGGTCCGTGGCCCGTTTCGATCTAGCTGAAAAGCTAGTGTCAAAAATCCTGCCGCCGTCAGGACTAGAACCTAGGACCTCCCGGTCAGAGGCGCTGCAGTGACATCAGTTCATGCACTGAGCTACCGCTCCCGGTAAAAGATTCGTAGGTAGGTAGGTTTTGTATATTCAGAAACTATCGTATGAGAATTTATCTGTGAGAATGATGAGGACATGATATGAGGATTTGATTTATCTTCCTTTCTGCTAGTATCCACCCGTTTCATTTTGTCACTGTGCCAATAGATACGGGGCTGAGCATCAAAAGTGTATATCATTCTCAAGGGCGAAAGGTTCACTGGTAAAACTTTATTTAAGGGAATTTACTACCTCCCGCTTCGGGATCGTCTCGAACGGAAATCGAGTGAAATTGGGAAACAAAATTTCATGTTAACAAATTCACTTTGCGCGCTCTCGCCTGGGAGTGGCCGTGTCCTGTGGCTGGCGCGGCAAGTGCATTAGGGAAATCGGATTAAGAGAAATGAGGGCACTTAGAAGGGTCAGAGGTTCGCAGGGGAGTTCCGGGATATAATAAATAAATTTCATTGGGTTCAAAATGGAAACTTGTGCGAATCACTGAACAGGGCATCGCCTCACTTCGTGTTCAAATTTCGGTAGAATATTGTATCAACTGGAGGGAGTGGATTTCACACGACGCATGTTACCACAAACCTAGTACATCTCTATCGCAAGAAGCAGAAGAGCCATCCTTATGATTCCATCAAGAAAACTAATTGATTGATTGATTGATTGATTTATTCATGTTTCCGGGCGCGTCAACTACTCAGGTCATTAGTCCCGTTAGTGTAGTGCATGTTTTTTCTCGGGAGATGGCGGTGATCTTCCCCCGCTGGATGGCGAGATCCGGCACCGACCTACCGTCGGCTAGTGGGGTTTCCCCCTAACCAGGACTCTCCCACCAACGGGACACCGCCCCACCCGGGACAAGCTCTAAGCTCCCGACCGGTCTCCCGGAATATGTGGTAGTGTAGTGCATGTTAGTGTAAGTGTGTGTGTGTGTGCAATGGGAGAGGATAGGACAAGGAATGGGAAGGATAGATCGCGCGCGGTCCGTGGCCCGTTTGATAGGGTACTGCTCCGGCATTCGCCTGGTGTTCATCGGAGAAACCACGGAAAACTACCGATCAGAGCAGTCGGCCGCTAGAATTCTCCTCCAGACAGCGACTGAATTCGACTTAGCTGAAAAGCTAGTGCCGAAAATCCTGCCGCCGTCAGGACTCGAACCTAGGACCTCCCGGTCAGAGGCGCTGCAAAGAAAACTCTAATGAATGATAGGATCTTTTATAAACAATGGTTATTAGTGAATGAGCCAATTGCACAGAAAAGTTCAAAGATCAGATCCGTAAATAATGTAACTTAGTGTATGTGACGTTTTGTGGGTGGATTACTGATGCGTTATTTCGTTTCAAGCCTGCAGCGCCTCTGACCGGGAGGTCCTAGGTTCGAGTCCCGATGGCGGCAGGATTTCGACACTAGCTTTTGAGCTAGGTCGAATTCAGTCGCTGTCTGGAGGAGAATTCTAGCGGCCGGCTGCTCTGATCGGTAGTTTTCCGTGGTTTCTCCGATCAACACCAGGCAAATGCCCGAGCAGTACACTACGAAACAGGCCACGGACCGCGCGCGATCTGTCCTTCCTCTTCCTTGTCCAATCCTCTCTCCTTACACTTACACTAACATGCAATACACTACCACATATTCCGGGAGACCGGTCGGGATATTAGAGCTTGACCCGGCTGGTGCGGTGCCCCGCTTGTGGGAGAGTCCTGGTCAGGGGGAAACCCCACTAGCCGACGGTAGGTCGACGCCGGATCTCGCCATCCAGCGAGGGAAGATCTCCCGAGAAAAATACACGCACTACACTAACGGGACTAATGACCAAATGAGTTGACGCGCCCGCAAACACGAAAAATCAAATCAAATCAAATCAATCGTTTTAAGCTCTGCGTCTTACGACGTCTTTATTAATGCAATTAGGCCGATACGTAGTAAATAACGGACACGGGTTGTAAACTGGGGCGATAGCTGAGGACTATTATAAACCTAGGATATCGAACATGTGTCATTCAATACTTTGGATAATAGCACCCTCTCTCTCTCTCTCTCTCTCTCTCTGTTACCAATTATATTATTACCAATTCCCTTTTCTGTAATATAGTGTTACTCAAATGCAAGAATTCGAGATAAGACTTCTCGCAGAGTCCCATTGCTGTGGACCGTACTTTTTCACTAGACTAGATCCGATCACGCCCGATCGTCTCTCGACGAGCCGTGGTCCACGCCGGTATCGTGTAGATAAATGCTTTTTAAACTTTGTTACCTTCTTTTCGGCAGAACTGTATTTCAGAGGTGTTCAAATATTACATAATAATAGTTTGCCATACATTCTTACACTGATTGACCTAATTGTTCCAGAATGTTGTTTTCAGAGGAATTTTAAAATTCATTTCAATCAATTGAAGTGTGAAATTTCTACTTGCAACTCGTCTTTGTATATAATACTTCGAAATTAATATTTTATTGTATCATATAATGGGAATTAATGCTGTTGAATATTTATGGAGGTCTGAATTTGACTTTGGGAGTTCGTGAGCAAATTCTGTTCATATTCTGTTAGGTTTTGAGTAGTTTTTGAAGGGTTGAAGAGGGCAATGACTGGCGATTCTGAAAGGAAATTGAAAACATTGTGAGAAGTTTTTTTTAGGATGTATTCATGAATGGCTCTATTCGTAGTTTTCTGTGCAACGTTTGTTACTAATGATGCAGAGAGTTTTAGTTACGGTATTACTTTTTTGCTATGGAGTAGAAAGGCAGTGATGTAATGCTGCGAGAAAATGGCAAATTTTCGGCGGAAAACTCTTATTACAGGGCCTCGGTAACGAAAAATTGGATAAATCGAGTTGATAAATGTAGAAAAAAATTCTCTATCACAAGGTGTAACAAGAATGCATGTTTTGTGATCCTGTGGCACCAAAAAATGGAATGAAGACGAAACGACCGTGTCCGTTCGTCCATCTATAAACAACACGCGGCTAAACTGTTCAGCCCCAAAACTGATATTACGCAATTGATCTGACTGATGACGCGGCCTTTTGAATTTTAAAGCGATATTTTAATTTTAGAAGGTACTTTACATGAACCTCCTGGGACATTTTCAAAATTTTCAAAAAAATGATTCCATTGTTTTTTATTAAATGTTGTTGTTGGATAGTGTGAAGGACGTTTAAGAGAATGGCGCATGTTTCATGTTCGTTGAAAACCCTGATTGTTCGAAAATTGCAAAAGTTCGAAATGTTTTCGGAGTCTTCCTACAACCAAAACATTAAAAACAGAGATTTTTTCCCTATTGAAATCTGTAGCTTAAAGATAGATTTTGTAATAACATCATGTACTACAATTTTACGATATACTTGAGTAATTTTCGCTTGATTTTGCGTGAAAATAGAGCGGAGAAAGTGCGTGCTGTTTCAGCACCACTAGTTTTTCTTAAGCATTTCTTTTGTACGATTTACAGTTTTTCATTATGAGCTTTTGTGCATTCCACCACGCTACAGACGAACCGTCCATTGGAGCAGTCCCACCCTGGGAGACCAATCCTCTCTTCGGAAGAGCCCTAACCGTTTGCACAAAATGGGCCCCGTTGCTCTCAAGGCGTCCTGCGCCCGCTGCATGTGACAGGTGCAATCTGCGCGCCCGCAGGGGGCCTTGCCGAGGGCGGAGGAGGGGGCGGCGGCCTCGGTCGGTCTCTGGCGGCTGGCGCGCGCTGCCTCCGAAAAATTAGACGGTGTGGCTGACACGGCGACCGCCCGGCTGCCTCCTCAGCTTTCGGTAGCGGGCTGTGGCGGAGCACTCTTTCGCAGTGAGGAGGAGGCAAAAGCATTGTTGCTCACAGAAGGTTGGTTGGTTGGTTGGTTGGTTGGTTAGTGATTCCGGGCGCGTCAACAGGTTTGGTGATTAGTCCCGTAAGGTTAGTGCATGTTTTCTCGGGAGATGGCGGTAATCTTCCCTCACTGGATGGCGAGATCCGGCGCCGACCTACCGTCGGCTAGTGGAGTTACCCCCTAACCAGGACACTCCCACCAGCGGGCACCGCCCCAGACGGGACAGCTGTAAGCACCCGACCGGTCTCCCAGAATATGTGGTAGTGTGGTGCATGTTAGTGTAAGTGTGTGTGTAAGCGGAGAGGATAGGACAAGGAAGAGAAAGGACAGATCGCGCGCGGTCCGTGGCCCGTTTGTTAGGGTACTGCTCCGGCATTCGCCGGGTGTTGATCGGAGAAAACTACCGATCAGAGCAGCCCGCGCTAGATGCCAACGGCCAACTCACAGTAGCCGTACACGTTTCTGGTGCTGGCTTTCCGTAAGCGAAACATTTTTTCCGTTCTAAATAACAGAGTGCGAAACGTTGCAATGCGTGTGCGATACGTTGCAATGCGTGTGCGAAACGTTGCAATGCGTGTGCGAAACGTTGCAATGCGTATGCGAAACGTTGCAATGCGTATGCGATACGTTGCAATGCGTGTGCGATACGTTTCAATGCGTGTGCGAAACGTTGCAATGCGTGTACGAAACGTTGCAATGCGTGTACGAAACGTTGCAATGCGTGTGCGAAACGTTGCAATGCGTGTGCGAAACGTTGCAATGCGTGTGCGAAACGTTGCAATGCGTGTGCGAAACGTTGCAATGCGTGTGCGAAACGTTGCAATGCGTGTGCGAAACATAGCGAGCGGATTCGCGCATTTGTTTCGTAACTTACTATATTGACCTCAGAGCCGTTATCATCTCTCTCAGAGCCTGTTAAGCAAACCTAAGATTGTGAATAGGTTAATGATAATTATAAAGCTGATGTGATGGCGGGCTAAAGCGAAATGAGAAACAGGGAGAGGTGGCTCAGAGCATCAACTGGTGCACTGCAGTGCCTCTGACCGGGAGGTCCTAGGTTCGAATTCCCGAAGGTGACAGCATTTTCGACACTAGATAGCTAAATCGAGTTCAGTCGCTGAGAGAAGGAGAATCCTAGCGGCCGGCTGCTCTGATTGGTAGTTCTCCGTGGTTTCTCGGATCAACACCAGGCGAATGCCGGAGCAGTACCCTAACAAACGGCTACGGACAACGCGCGATCTTTCCTTCCTCTTCCTTGTCTTTTCCTCACCCCATACTTACATTAACATGCACTCCATTATCCCACATGCCGGGCGACCAGTTGCGAGCTTAGAGCTTGTCCCAGCTGGGGCGGTGCCCCTCTAGTGGGAGATAATGTTTGGGGATAACCCCACTAGCAGACGTAAGGTCGGCGCCGGATCTCACCATCTATCGGGGGAAATCACTGCCAGCTCGCGACGAAAAACATGAACTATACTCATGGGACTTGTGGCCTGGGCAGTTGACGCGCCCAGAACCACTAATCAATCAAACAAAACAAAAAATGAAACGAGCGGCCAGAAAACCTGAGATTTGAGAGAAAATTTCGTTCAACACCAAAATGGCCACCTAAAATTGCCGGGATGAGAACTCGGATACTCCGAGGAAGCATGGGCGCGGCTTGAGGTGGGGTGCAGAAGCATCGACATCACGTGGTCCAAGATCAGAGGAGGGGCAATCACCAGAGCATCATTTCGTCTGAGCGGAACACGAGAATGTTCATGTCCTCATTTCCGTTTGATATCCGCCTTCGTTTGCTTACGTGCTCTTGCTATTCTTAAGGTCTCGCGTGTAATCTTTGCTGAGTAATAGAGATTTCGGAGCTCTCGGTATTCATTCAGATAGGCTACGACTGCTTTTACGCTTTGCCCCTCTTCAGATAAAGCACAACACATGCCGATGGCGCGAAGTTCCCGGCGTCTAAACAATGCCCACTGGCGGTCCACGCCTTCGGTAAATCTCGTGTCTCCGTACTTCACCGCCGCGAGAGCTGATTCAGTTTCTGAGCCGGAGTCCCAAAAGAACGCGCTTCATTTGTTTGAGAGTTCGGGGATTCCCTTTGAAGTCCTCGGGGAACACGGAGTGATAGGTTTCGTCCATTCTCGTCATTTTCATCATTATCGACGACAACATGAAACACAAATGGATATCGGGGTTCCATTTCTGAAATTGCCTGGCTATGTCGTGAGTTTTGAAGGGGACTCTGATTTTCTGGAGACTTTCAAGTTTGGCGCCGGAAATTGTAATCTATGGAGCAGTGTTTATGTTTCTTCTGAAAACTTGTGGTGCTACAGGGGCACACGATATCTCGTCATAATATTTAGAAATAATTTTAACCAACACAAAGTTAAGTTTTCTTTCGTGTTTAATTTGTGGAAAAGAAATTTGTTTTATAAAATACAGTACTTCTTTTTGCAAAATCTATTAATGCACGAAAATTATTTGAAAAACAACTCGCCGTTGTTTCTGAACATACGTAGTATGAGGGATTCTAAAAATCACGATTTGAAGCTCATTTACACCGAAAAACTTGTGAGAATTCAACATACTTTATAAGAAATCAATCAGTTTTTGAGTTCAGATATGATTATAATTATAAAATACCATTGCGGTGTAAATATAAACGACGTACGAACTAATAGAAAACCAATTACCCATAATCTTTAAGATCTAATTTGAAGAATGAGCTCAATTAAGTAATTAACCTTTTCAGTAAGGCAATTGTTGAAATGGTACAAAAATGTTCAATTTTCGAAAAAAGTATTGATAAAAATTGGATTTGTTCTGTTTCATAAGCGTAGTAATTTTCTTGTTAAGCAGAAAAATTTAGATCCATTTTCAAAAATAAAAATTGCAAATGTGATAGAGGTTTCATGTTAAGTGCGCACGAAAATTAAAAGATCAATTTCCAATTATCATTTCTTTTTGTCAGAGCAAATCGATTGAAGAATTTTCATTTTGGTTTTCTTCGGAGTTAGTCGCTAGTGTGGTGAACTCAGGGGCAGACAGATGGGCACAAGTTCAAAAAAACATTTTTTGGAATCAGAGACCCTTCTAATCGTGTAATTCCGTTGAAGTAGTGCAATCAAGAAGATAAGTTATAGGCTAGCATAGGTAGCTATAAAGGCGTAGGCAGCTGGTGAAAGAAATTAATCAGACGGAAATAAAGCCAACGATAAATTTATTGTAACATGAAAGAATTCAAAAGAAGAAAAAAACATCAACATGAAGTACGTGAAAGGCCGAGAACACCTGGAATATTACTTGAATATTAAAATGACGTATAGAAATAACATTGGATTTGGCGAAGATGTAAAAAAACTAAAAGATATATTCAAAAAGAAACTTGGAAGAAGGAATTAGGAATTATGAAATGTGAGAAATTAAGCTAACAGAAAATTAAGAGCAATCAAAAAATCACAGACGATTGAAGAAAGATCAAACAGGCAGAGTTACAGAATGTTTGCAGCATTTTTAAAACATAAAAGAAATCTAGAAAAAGAAAGAAATCATGGAATGGAAAGAATTTAAAGAACGAAATAGTGGTTACAATTTTGTGATATGAGGAAGAAATAGAGGAAATAAATAAAGCATGATACCCAGTACAAGAAAGTACAATTCCAAAAGAGAAACAGAGAGGAAATACAGAAGCCAAGTGAATTGCTGAACTCAGGAAGGACTGTACTGAGATGAAAGTCGTAGTGTAAAAGAAGTAGAATTGGGCAATTAAGAACATGCCGGGTCGAACATTTGGGAAGGAAGCACGAGGGTAATTGCTGTCTCAGAGAACGATTAGGAGAGAGCGAGAGCGGGAGAGAGCGAGAGCGAGAGAGCGAGCTAGAGAGCGCGAGTGAGAGAGAGAGCGAGTGAGAGAGAGCGAGTGAGAGAGAGAGCGAGTGAGAGCGAGCGAGTGAGAAAGAGCAAGTGAGAGAAAAAAGCGAGTGAGAAAGAAAAAGCGAGTGAGAAAGAAAAAGCGAGTGAGGGAGATAGCCACAGAGAGCAAGAGAGCGAGAGCGAGCGAGGGATAGCAAGAGCTGGAGTAAGATCAAGAGCAAGAGCGAGGGCGATAGCAAGAGCGGGAGCAAGAGCGGGAGCAAGAGCGAGAGCAATAGCGAGAGTGAGAGCAAGAGCAAGAGCGAGAGCAAGAGCGGGTGCAAGAACGAGAGCAATAGCGAGAGCAATAGCGAGAGCGAGAGCAGAGCAAGAGCAAGAGCAAGAGCAAGAGCAAGAGCAAGAGCAAGAGCAAGAGCAAGAGCAAGAGCAAGAGCAAGAGCAAGAGCAAGAGCAAGAGCAAGAGCAAGAGCAAGAGCAAGAGCAAGAGCAAGAGCAAGAGCAAGAGCAAGAGCAAGAGCAAGAGCAAAAGCGAGAGCAAGAGCAAGAGCAAGAGCAAGAGCAAGAGCGAGAGAGAGCACGAGTGAGAGAGAACGCGCGCGAGAGAGCACGCGAGTGAGAACGCGCGCGAGAGAGAGCGCGAGAGAGCGTGTGAGAGCGAGAGTGAGTGAGAGAGAGCGAGAGAGAGAGAGAGCGCGCAAGAGAGCGAGAGAGAGCGGGAGAGAGAGGTAATAGGTTTGGGGGAGGAGGAGCGGAGCCGAGCGGGATGGTCAGCGGGTGAGGTGAACCGCGGGGCGAAGGGCGTGGTCGGCCTCTCGCCCGAATTGCGTCTTTAGAGCGCCAGGGCGGGGCGGGGGGGGCGGGGGCGGCCTCCGGAAGAAGCGACTCCCGAGGAGCGGGGCGAGGGGGTGGGTAAGGGCGGGGGCGGCTGACGAATGGCCATTGTGGCGCCGAAAGACGCCGCTTCTACGTAATTGAATCCACCATTTTGCCAGGTTTTAGAGGAATAGCTCGTAAGGCGTGCTTTATCCGGGTCGCGGATTCCATTTGCGGTAAGTGCATCCGAGGGACACTTAATTGTTCTCGAATCGTTCTACAACCACGGAACCTTTTCACTTCTACTAAATTGGGATTTAACTTTCGATTGAAGATACCAAAACACAATATGGGAAATAGTAGGTCTAAAAACAGGATGTGACATTTAGAAACTTTCTTTTAATATAAAGAGTAAAAGCGCTTCCAAGCAAGTGTGGTGAAAATTGGAAAATTAACTACTCTTAATGTTAAACATACCTTGTAAAGAAATGCCAATTGAATTCTTTTAATTCATTAAAGCTTGAAAATACTTTGGAAAATTTATAAACACAATATTTTATGGATTTTAAGTACGATTATTCTCAGACAAAAGCAAATAAAAAAATAATTTCTGTTTGTCCTCTTCAGAAAACTGTCCCTCTGAAATGTGATGAACCGAATGAAATCAATTGAATATTGATTTTGTGTTCTCATATTACTTTGTAATGGTGCTTAGATTTGAGAAAATACTTTTATTTTTTACCTATACGTTATGACTTGTTATTGCCTTCGATATGGATCTCGTGTAAGCTGCATAACTTACCTGCATGGAGAGGAACGCGATTACGAGGTTACCCTCGTGAAAACAATTGAGTGACGCTACATGTTCCCTTACGGAGGGAATTATGGGAGTAAACTATATAAAACAGATAACATCAAGGTATTAAAAACCGAGACAAATTAACATCCAGTTTGTAAATAAGCCAATTTGAATTCTTAAAATTATGAAAAAATAAAATTTTCTATACCACGGGCATTAAGTACTTATAAAATCATATTGCTGCCCTAACAAGGAAATTATTGGGGCTGTCTCTGACGAAAATAGTTCGGCAGACATCATGTCTAAATGCTCATATTCCCAAAAGTTATGCAATGGTTTACATTTGGTTCTGAATTAGAGCGTAATCCCTACACTCACAGAGAGATAAGAAAGTATTACACGCAATAAACACATATTCTTTCACGATCAGATTGGCAACATTTCAGACGGTTTCTTTTAGATACAGATTTTTGTAATTTGAAGAAAAATCTTTTAGTTTGCAATGCCTTGGGCTTTCTCTCGAAGGATATCTCCCTCGCCAGCAAAGCCACGGGCCCCGAGCGGTCTGGGCAGAATCGTAATACGTTAGTTAATGCCTTATTTTACGTGACGAGATTCGGGCCATGAGGCCCGCGCTCTCATCTGACCACGCTAATTTCGCTACGCTCCTTTCACCATCTAGCGAAAAAACACCGTATTATTTTGGCGACAAAATAGGCGATTGGAACTTAGCGATTGGAACTTTTTTTTGTCAAAATTCAAGTAGTATATGACTTAGTGTAGAGATCACATAATTTTGAAATATGCACATAATTCACTTTTCCCCGTAGCACGTCATACGCAGTTTTTACTATTTTTTGACGTAAAATAAATAAAAAAATAAAAAAGCCCTTTTAGGTTTGAGAATCTT
Organism: Teleogryllus occipitalis; assembly: GCA_011170035.1. NCBI lineage: Eukaryota > Metazoa > Arthropoda > Insecta > Orthoptera > Gryllidae > Teleogryllus > Teleogryllus occipitalis. The sequence continues at coordinate 28,282 of BLKR01001901.1, read as the reverse complement.
TTACATGCAGTAAATCTACAACATGGGGCAGACGGCTTTACTTCCCTTCCGAAGTAAGGCGTACGAAGGAATTATTTCGCCCATAGAAATCCACGGCTTCGATCGGGTTTGAACACACAATTTTGGTTTCAACAGTCTGGTACGCCAACCGTTATGTACCAAATCCGGAGTATAGCACTCATCTAAGGCTTTCTGCCAGGGACTGATCCAACAGCCACCCTAACGCTGCAATCGGCCACCCACTTTAACTTCCCCAGTGAGAGAAGATTGATTGATTAGTGTTTCCGGGCGCCAATCAACAGTACATGCTTTATCACGGCAGGTGGCGGTGTTGTACCACCGTCGTGATTCGAACCGTCAAGGGGGCAAGGCAGTGACATCAGATGATTGATTGATTAGTGATTCCGGGCGCATCAACTGCTAAGGTCCCGGTAGTGTAGTGTATGTTTCTTCTCGGGAGGTGGCTGTGTGTTCTCCCACAGGATGGTGAGACCCGGCGCCGACCTACCGTTGTTTTCCCCAAGCACATACCTCCCACCAGCGGGGCACCGCCCCAGCCGGGTCAAATTCTAAGCCCAGTCTCCCGGAATATGTGGTAGTGTAGAGCTTGTTAGTGTAAGTGTGTGTGTGTGTGTAAGGGGAGAAGATAGGACAAGGAAGAGGAAGCAAAGATCGCACGCGGTCCGTGTTCCATTTCTTAGGGTACAGGTTCAACATTCACCCAGTGTTGGTGGGAGAAATCACGGAAAACTACCGATCAGAGCAGCCGGCCGCTAGAATTCTCCTCTAGACAGCGACTGCATTCGACGTAGCTATCTAGATAGTGTCGAAAATCCTGCCACCATATGTAACCATGTAACCATAGGACCTCCCGGTCAGAGGCACTGCAGTGACATCAGTTGATGCACTGAGCCACTAAATTCCTAGCTAGCGGCTAGTGTGGCTAGCTGGCTAGTATGGAAAATCCTGCACCGTGGGGTGTGTAACCGTAGGACCTCCCGGTTAGGGGCACTGCAGTGACATCAGTTGATGCACTAAGCCACTAAATTCCTAGCTAGTGGCTAGTGTGGCTAGCTGGCTAGTGTGCAAAATCCTGCACCGTGGGGTGTGTAACCGTAGGACCTCCCGGATAGAGGCACTGCAGTGACATCAGTTGATGCACTGAGCCACTAAATTCCTAGCTAGCGGCTAGTGTGGATAGCTGGCTAGTATGGAAAATCCTGCCGCCGTGGCGTGTGTAACCGTAGGACCACCCGGTTAGGGGCACTGCAGTGACATCAGTTGATGCACTGAGCCACTAAATTTCTAGCTAGTGGCTAGTGTGGATAGCTGGCTAGTATGGAAAATCCTGCACCGTGGGGTGTGTAACCGTAGGACCTCCCGGTTAGGGGCACTGCAGTGACATCAGTTGATGCACTGAGCCACTAAATTCGTAGCTAGTGGCTAGTGTGGCTAGCTGGCTAGTGTGGAAAATCCTGCACCGTGGGGTGTGTAACCGTAGGACCTCCCGATTCAATATGGAAATTGGCGATGATATGAAGTCTGAAGAACCCGTACGTTGAATGGCCCTGTGCTGTGTGCCATCAGTGGATGCGCTGAGCCACCGCCTGCGCGGCGGCCGTGTGCGCTGGGCACATCCCCCATGAGGTGAACTGCTCCGCCGTGCGGCGCGGCGCGGCGCCTCCCCTTGGCGGCGGCGTGGGAGCGGGGGGCGGGGGGCGTGGTGCGGGGGGCGGGGGGCGAGCGAGGCCTGGGGCGACGCTCATTAAAAAAACGAAGCGGGAATTACTCAATAATGGCAGCGCACCCAAATTGTGAGGACGGCCCTTCCGATTCGTCCGCCCCTCCCCGCCGCCTCCACCCCCCGCCCCCGCCCCCGGCCCCCCGACCGCGCGCGCACTCGCGAACATCGCAATTTGGAGGCACCGCAAAAATGGTTTATCGCCTGGCGCCGCCGCCGGCGGTGGAGGAGACGGCCGACGACGAGGAGGAGGAGGCGGTGAGAGAGGAGGCTGGCGGGGAGGAGGAGGTGAAAGAGGGATGGTGGGAGGAGGAGGAGGTGAAAGAGGGATGGTGTGGGAGGAGGAGTCGGTGAAAGAGGATGGTGGAGAAGATGAGGTGGTGAAAGAGGGGATGCAGGGAAGAGGATGGCAGAAAGTGGGCTGGAGTGGATGAGGTGAAAGAGGGGATGGTGTGGGAGGAGGAGGAGGCGGTGAAAGAGGGGAGTGTGGGAGGAGGAGGAGGCGGTGAAAGAGGGGATGGTGTGGGAAGAGGAGGCGGTGAAAGAGGGGCTGGCGTGGGAGGAGGACGAGGCGGAGGTGAAAGTGGGGCTGGCGTGGGAGGAGGAGGTAAAAGAAAGGTTGCCGTGAGAGGAGGCGGTGAATGAGAGGCTGGCGTGGGAGGAGGAGGAGGAGATGAAAGAGGGGATGGTGTGAGAAGACGAGGAGATGAAGAGGGGCTGGCGTTGGAGGAGAACGAGATGGAGGTGAAAGTGGGGCTGGCGTGGGAGGAGGTAAAAGAAGGACTGGAAGGGAGGAGGAGGAGGAGGAAGTGAAAGAGGGGCTGACGTGGGAGAAGGAGGTGGATGAGGGGCTGGCGTGGGAGGAGGAGGAGATGAAAGAGGGGACGGTGTGGGACGAGGAGGAGGGAAAAGAGGGGCTGGCGTGGGAGAAGGAGGTAAAAGAAGGGTTGGCGTGAGAGGAGGAGGTGAAAGAGGGGCTGACGTGGGAGGAGGAGGTGAAAGAGGGGATGGTGTGGGAAGTGGAGGAGGTGAAAGAAGGGCTGACGTGGGAGGAGGAGGAGGTGAAAGAGGGGGATAGTGTGAGAAGAGGAGGTGAAAGAGGGGCTGGCGTGGGAGGAGGAGGGGGAGATGAAAGAGGGGATGGTGTGAGAAGAGAGGAGTTGGAAGAGGGGCTGGCGTGGGAGGAGGAGGTGAAAGAGGGGCTGACATGGGAAGAGGAGCTGAAGAGGGGCTGGCGTGGGAGGAGGAGGTGAAAGAGGGGCTGGCGTGGGAGGAGGAGGCGGCAGAATTTACCGTGACGGTGGCGGGAGAGAAGGATGTGGTGGAGGAATAGGATTGGAGATGGCGGTGGTGCTTTTTGATGGATTGATTGGTGATTCCGGACGCGTGAACTGCTGTTCCCCGATGTTCACCGAACCGATGTCCTTTTCCTCGGGAGGTGGCGGTGATCTTTCCCCGCTGATTGGTGACATCCGGCGCCGAACTACCGTCGGATAACGAGGTTTTCTTCAACAAGGTATCTCCCTCCATCGGGGCACTGCCGCAACCGGGACATGCTCGAAGCTTTCGTCCGGTCTCCCTGCATGAGTACTGGTGTAGTGCATGTAAGTATAAGTCTGTGTAAGTAAGGGTTGAGGCTAGGACAAGGAAAAGGAAAGACAGACCGCGCGCGATCCGTGGTCCATTCGTTCGGGTACCGCTCCGGCATTCGCCTGGTGTTGATCGGAGAAACCATGGAAAACTACCGATCAAAGCAACCGAACCCTAGAATTCTCCTACAGAGAGCAACTGAACTAGACCTATGTTGCTAATGTCGAAAATCTTCCCATCTACGGGACTCGAACCTAGGACCTCCCTGTTAGAGGCATCAGTTGTTGCCCTAAGCCACCTCCCCCGGTGCGGTGGTGGGGATGGCGCCGGGGGTGGGTGGAGATGGACGCGTGTAGTAATTTAAGGAAGTGTTATTCTACGCCTCTCTATGACGTGCATCATAGAACGTAGAATAACAACAACTTATGTGAAACGACAGACTTGTATAAGCTCTTTGGCCGTTCCGTGTAAGATAGTGTTAACGATGCTCGTTACTTATCGCACGTGAAACGCGCGTCAACGAAACGCTCGTGTGACACAGACCTCAAGTAGTGACGTCCTGCGCCTGAAAGCGGAAGTCACCAAATGCTCGGCGTCGAGTGAATAAGGCAACGCTCAAATGAAAAATTGAGGGTTTTGCTTACAATGGGCGGAGCCACGAGGGCAGGAGAAAGGAACGACTGTCTTCATTATTTATTTTATTTTGGATAGAACGGTATAGAAATCAGTGTTAATACACTGTACATTTGTAGTAGTTGCTTATATATACTTACAATTAACTTACACTAATCTTAAAAATAATCTTAAAATACAACTTACATTACTACTAGGAGAGTAGAGGTATCTTTGTACAATATCTGTACTTTGGGTGGAGATCTGAGAATTTATTTAGGAATGTATGGAAAGGAATTTTATGTTTATAGCGGGTCTGTGAGTTGGGTTTTGGTAGAGTCTTAGCGGGGTTAGTTTGGGTATATTTGGTATGTTTTGGAAGAAGTGGGTGGATAAAAAAATAATGAGATGGTAATCGGTTCTGTCTGGAATTCTTTATGGAGTTATGCATTGGGAACCATGGGGCGTTCGTGATGGAGCGCAGGAACTGATTGTGGATTACTTGGATATTTTAGTGTTTGATTTGGCTGGGCATGCAAATAATAATAGTGGTCGTATGATAATTTTGTGTAGCAGTAAGGCAGTATTATAGGGTAATTTAGCTGATCTATTTATTATTGGTTTTAGTTGCTGTAATTTAATTTTTGCTAGTATTACTTTATTTTCGATGTGATTTTTCCAATTCAGGCGTGTGTCTAAGAAAAGGTCTAGATATTTTATAGGTGTGTAAAGTGGATGCCATTGTACCGATTCTTGATTCAGTTGTAAGGGGGGTGGGGGGATGATTGGTCTTAGGAAAAATATTTTGGCTGCTGTTTTTGAGGGGTTGATTTGAATTTTGTTTTTGGCTGCCCAGCTGTCGATTTGGTTTGGGTATAACAGAAGTCTGATTTTTATTGTGTTTATGGCGGGACCTGATGAATATATAGCAGAACGGCTGATGGAGACAAGTGAATAATCACATTCCACATTTGATGTTTTAATGCTGTACGACGTACGAATTAATCTCATTCGCATAAAGTCCTAAAGAGAATTACGTATTTTCTAAACAGAAATCTCACTTGTAAATCGATGCGCAATTAATTAACGAAGAATATAATCAATGTAATCTTTATGGGTGTTCCATTATACCTGTTGTATTAAGTAGCTTGAGTCGGTCTCTAATAAATGCGATTCTTTCTAGGAATTGTTCGCACATGTAGATGCTTTGAAAAATCAAGCAACTAAAAAATAATTAATTTCTTGGCCAACCGCCAATACAAAAACTCCGTCAACTTTGATTATCGATGCTTATTCCAAACCTATTACAGGGTTTACATGTCAGTTTTATAGCTACCAGATCTGTACCTCTCTCAACATAATTCAGATAGAAATTTCTTCTGAACTTGTTAAGAAGCTAAGAAGATGAACATACCTTGTATCCCTGTTGTTGACTAAAAAATATATTTTAATGTCAATTAAAATATAATGCGAATTTGATTTTGAAGTGTGGTTGGATCAATGCATGCTTCACTGATTCCAACCTGTCAGCTTTCATTTCATGTAACTTTTAAAATAATAAAAATTGAATATTAATACAATTATGATTTCAAAATCCCTCAGAGTTAACGTAAATCGGTGCCGACATTTCGGCATTTGGTAGTTATATTGACTCTGAGTCATTGGATAAATCATTAAGAAATGTTAGGACAGATTGGACAGATTGAAAGCCATTTTTTAAAAATTTGTTTATTTATGGTAGCTTTATAACAGCTCAGGTCATCAGCGACCTCATTGTGTTTACATTAGTACATTACATTTCAAGGTTACAAATATTTGAATCATTACACCATAAACATTATATCAATATATCATAACAAAAGTTGCATCATTATTATATTACATTCAACAATTTCCTTATTTCTAGTAGTTTCAAATTTTTTTTACAACCTTCTTCTGATTTGAACAGTGAATATAAGCTAGCTTCTATGTTTAATGATTTCCTTATATTAACATGTCCTTGGCAGTCAAGAATAAAATGAGAAGTAGACACGGTAGCGCCACGTTTAGGACAGGGTTCAGGGTTGGATTTTTTGAACAGATGACAGTAATTTAGGTTAAAGTGGCCGATCCTTAATCTTGTAATGACGACTTCTTATCTTCTTTTGAAGTTTGATTTCGGTAGACCTGGTTCCAGAATGGAGTTTCTTACTCGATGTAGCTTTGTAGACTCCATCTTCCATTGTGAGTTCCAATACTTTAAACAGGAGTCCTTGAACCGGTAGCGGTAGCTCAGTGCATCAACTGATGTCTCTGCAGCGCCTCTAACCGGGAGGTCCTAGGTTCGAGTCCTGACGGCGGCAGGATTTTCGACACTAGCTGTTTAGCTAGGTCGAATTCAGCTGCTGTCTGGAGGAGAATTCTAGCGGCCGGCTGCTTTGATCGGTAGTTTTCCGTGGTTTCTCCGATCAACACCAGGCGAATGCCGGAGCAGTACCATACCAAACGGGCCACGGACCGCGCGCGATCTGTCCTTCCTCTCCTTGTCCTACCCTCTCCCCTTACACACACACTTACACTAACATTCACTACACTACCACATATTTTCGGGGGACCGGTCGAGAAGTTAGAGCTTGTCCCGACTGGGGCGGTGCCCCGTTGGTGGGAGAGTCCTGGTTAGGGGGAAGCCCCACTAGTCGACGGTAGGTCGGCGCCGGATCTCGCCATCCAGCGGGGGAAGATCACAGCTATCTCCCGAGAAAAAAACATGCACTACACTAACGGGACTAATGACCAAAGTAGTTGACGCGCCCGGAAACACGAAAAAATCAATCAATCAAAAGGTTTCTTATATCCTTCTGGGTGCCAAAATTTTTGTTTGTTAACGCGATGCGAAGCGATATCCCGAGATCGTAAGGCGAGGAAATGAGAGAATCGCGCGCCCCCTAGAAAGTGAAGGGAACTGTTCCCACCCTCGCTATCTCAAATCGTCTGGGCGCCTCAAAAATTCGCTTTTAGCTTCTCCCCTCCCACCCCAATGCCTTTTTCTACTTCGACCTCCCCCTCGCCAGTTTCCTTTTCGGATCTCCTCTCCAAGATCTTCGGAAGCGATTTCCTTCTGCCGATTGCTATCCCTCCTTCAGACCACCATCTCTGATGTCTGTCGCGACGATCAATGAACAGCGATGGCCTAGGAGGTGCCAGTTTTGAAGATCCACAGCCTTCTCCTTCGCTGTAAGTTATTTTAAACTTCGCGACGTATTTATTTTATTAGATACATTCTCTGTGAATTCACCGTGCAGAAAACGGGACTGTTAGCAGACTCTTATGAATTTTCGACAGCAAAATGCGATATATGATTTTCATTTCATCCTCACGGTATTCTTCTATTTTAGTATGATAATTTGGGATTCTACACTATCATTCAATGAGACACAAAAGGAATATAACACTTATTGGGATGAGGTTTCCAGGTATATTAAAGACAATCACTTCCTTATCATATCAACATTTTATTTTATTATAATTTTCTATAACGTCATTTCGAAGTCTGATGTGACTGCACCATCATTTACGTTCTGTAATTAATTCAGAATCTTCATTTAACTAAGACATTCATTACAATAAAGCAATTTAAAACAATGAACACTGAAAACTAATCCCCTTACTAAAAAGAGTTTGGACTCAATTTATTACACGAAGAAGCAATACTAATTGACGCATAAAATTAAGTTCATAAAAATTAGCCTATTAAAAAAACAATAAAAGATTTATACTCATATATCAGTTAAACATCTCCTCAGACGTTTAATTTTAATAAAAATATAAACGTCACTGGTCACATAGATTAAATACAATCAAGTAAAAATCTATCATATAGGAAGCAGAAAAGCACAAATCCTAAAAATCAGAAGAAATTAGCAGAAAATCAAATCCTAAAACTCACCTGGCGGTAACAAATTCTGTCTTATAATTAAGTTTCGCGGGCTAATTCTTATTTTAGGGTACGATTCACGCTCACTGTGAACTGTTAGTAGGATTCTATTTTAAACAAAGTTTATAGTGATCTTTCTCTGTGTGTTTGCCACTGCGCATTTTGAATTGATTGTAGGCTAGTGTGGTCACGATTGAGGTTTTGAACAGATATTTCTTTGGTGATATGCGAAAACATGGGGCTTTTACTGTTATAAATTAAGAAATTTCCTTCAACTGATCAAACAAGTTTACCCAATACCTGACTAAGGTGAGTTTTTAATTTTATTAATTTTAGAGAGTGAACTTAACCATTAATGAGCTTTATTATAAAGGTGGGCTCCTCGGTGGGTGAGGGGTTAGCTTACTGGCCTCTGAGCCCCCAGTGCGCGGGTTCGATCCCGGCCGGATTTTCGAAGGGCGGAAAATCCACAGTAGCCATGTCACTCTTGTGGCATGTAAAAGAACCCTGGCAGGATGCCCGGCAAAATTAAATCCCTCCGACAACATCCCGCCCTAACGAGATCCCACTTTCTCCCAACCAGACAGTTCGGATATAGTTAACTGAGCCCGACATCTGGCGGAGAAAGTGAGAGTCAAATCCCAGGCGCAGACGGGACTGCCCACGAGGTGCGCCTGCTTAGATAAATGTCGCCAGACCCGCGTCGGGGGTAGGCTTCGAAGGAAGCCTGGGTCGAATCTCGGGTGCGGAACACTGCCTACGGGCAGTTTCCCCGCAAGTTAACCCATACGAAAATAATATAATAAATAATAATTATAAAGGTGAATTGGTAATTACGCGGTGGATAGACTCAACGCGAGAGCTGAGGCTTGAGCCTCGTCGTGACTTGGATCCGAGCGAGCGAAGCGAGAAAACTTACCTTTGAAAGTAATTTGACATAACAATCTGACGGAAACAAAGCGTATGTGAAAACATTGCACTGCGGCAGAATGAAGCGAAAACGAAGAGATCGAATCTTTCTCGGCGTGACTCGTTCTTTTACATGAACCGTACCCTAAACTAAAAATTAACTGTTTCACATATTATAAGAAACTATGAACAACGACAAATGTACAAGCATATCTCGAGCTGGATTTGAGGCATGTCGCCCCACCCCCTCCCGAGGTCAACTACACTAAAATGAGTTAACTGTCAGGGAAGCTCACTAGGGGAGAGGTCGTGAACTCACGAAATCAAAGGGGAGACAGGGAGGGTGAAGGTGACGTCGACTAGGACGAAGAAAAATAATCAATAAAAGCAATGGCAAAATTGACAAAGGATCAGGTATTGACAAATGTGCTTTTTATTAAAAAAAACAGGTATTAATATCATGCAAATAATTTTTTACACGATATTTTTCTACTTTAGTCCAAAATCAAAGAAAAAATATGACTTGGGAATATTCAGATCAATATGTGTAATTCAAAGAAAATTTTGTTTTCATGCGTTTTTGTCTGTCATAATGACATATTCCGTAATATGCAATTACCTTGATGACTTTATCCATTGCCTCGTAGACTAGTTTTATTGTTAATAAGCGAATTGTGAACACTCGACACTTTGGAGTAAGCCATACAGCTTTTTTGTGGTAATATGATTGATTTTGAGTACTCATAAAACATTAAATACATTTTGTTGTGTTATACAAATATTGGATTAAATTCAGACATAATTAAAAAGCTCGTTTATTTACCACTAAATATGGGTGTGCTGGAGTAATTTCATGCAAAAATATCTAAGGAGACGGTTAGCTACAGTAAGAAAATACGAAATGAAATACTACTATTACGCCGCGGCGTTGTATTTCATAGACACTGCCGGCCGGTTCGCTTCTATTGTCGCTGCTGAAAGGACACGAACACACTTAAACTTTGAGCAAGTGCAAATCTTTAATTTCCAATTAATCCTTTATGTTTTTCTAAGTAAATTCCATAATATTTTGTTCCTTGGTTCTACAAATAATACTACAATCAATTTTCACCAAATAAAAGAGAGGCGATTAAAACTGGTGTCGCAAGAATCAAAATCAATAAAAAATAAATTTACTTTCCATGTTAATCGAATGTGTACTTTTTAATGGCAGGGAAAATAGAAATCTTTCTATTAAATATTTATCCTACCTGAAACACCGGAATGAGTTCTTAGCATGGCGTTGCTCTACTCTACCCTACCCTGCCCCATCCTACCCCCCTCCCGCCTAGCACTGCCCTACCTTGTTTGCTACAACCGTCGTTGCTATGGACAGCTGTAAAGAGATGCATTGTTACGTATTTCCGATAAATTTCCAATAACAAATTTGATCTTCGATTACTCAAAGCCTAATGATGCTATTGGAATTAATCAAGTCCATTTAGTACGGAAGTTTACGGGCTTTCAGAAAGCTACAATTATCTTTCATAGATTTACTCTCTGTTTTCAAGCTACCGGTATTTGCGAAAAACTGAAAGATTATATGCTTAAATTTTGCTTTAATGGGTAGGAAAGGAACATGGCAGTTTAACGATACTTCATGTAGTTAGAAACTTTTCTATTGTTTTGATGGTCATGTGTACAAAATTTCATTAATTTTGTAACAAAACTATAGATTTACAAACAAAATCACACCAATAAACCTTATTTTTATTTAATAGAAAATAATATTTTGAATAAAGTAGCCTATGTCATGCCCATCAAAATACTCTTACCTTTCAGTGAAAACGGAATCGATTTGAATTTAGATTTTCTCGAGATTACCCCGGATAAACAGACAGAAATAAATTGTAAAAAACAATTGAATTTGCTTTTGTATAATCTAAACAAGCAAATACAACAGGTTACATACAACAGGTTATTTTGAAATCACAGAGAGGCTATTCCATTTTATTTATATAGATGATCTAAACGCATTTCTCGCTCACATCGAATGTCCAGCTTCGGCCGATCCGAATGTTTGATAGAAAGCTGCCATCTAGCGGAATTTGGTTTTAACTACCGTGACACTGAACAAAATCATTTCGTGCAGGACTCTACTTCACATCATCATAATGAAAGAAATGGAATACGGAATGTTTTTCTCAAGTTTGATTGATAATGATATAAGAATAGCTGGAACCATAGCAAGGAAGAGATACTAGAGCTGTATCATCTAGTGCAAAAGATGCTAAATTGATTGATGAGTGGTTCCGGGCGCGTCAACTGCTGAAACCATAATTCCCTAAGTGTAGTGCATGTGTTTTCCTCGGGAGGTGGTAGTGATCTTCCCTCACTGGATGGCTAGTGGGGTTTCCCCCTAACCAGGACACTCCCACCAGCGGAGCATTGCCCCAGCCGGGACAAGCTCTAAGCTCCCGACCGGTCTCACGGAATATGTGGCAGTGTAGCGAATGTTAGTGTAAGTGTGTGTGTAAGAGGAGAGGATAGGGCAAGGAAGAGGAAAGACAGAATCCGCGTGGTCCGTGGCCTGTTTGTTAGGGTACTGCTCCGGCATTCGCCTGGTGTTGATCGGAGAAACCACGGAAAACTACCGATCAGAGCGGCGGCGATGGTGTAGCGGTTAGCGTATTGGGCTGCTATACCCAAGTTTGCGGGTTCAAACGGTTTGCGGGTTCAGCAAGTTTGCGGTTCATTTTTAAGGGCGAAAAAATCCTTCGTACGCCTTCCTTCGGAGGGGAAGTAAAGCCGGCTGTCCCATGTTAGTACATTTACTGAATGTAAAAGATCCTCAAGCTTAAATGATCCCTCTGAGCTAAATTCAAATCGCCTGTTTCGTCGCCCAAGTAATACCTCCTTTCTCCCATGGTTGGTGAAAGGAGTGTAACGAAATTTGCGTGGTCAGACGGAAGAGCAGGCCTCCTGGCCTGAGTCTCGCCACGTAAATAAGACCAATTCAATTCAATCAGAGCAGCCGGTCGCAAGAATTCTCCTCCAGACAGCGACTGAATTCGACCTAGCTGAAAAGCTAGTGTCGAAAATCCCGCCGCCGTCAGGTCCCGAACCTAGGACCTCCCGGTCAGAAGCACTGCAGTGACATCAGTTGATGCCCTGAGCCACGCTCCCGGTGTAAGCCGCCGAGGGTGGGTTGTCCGCGGGCGAAGCGTTGGCGCCGCGGCCAGCGACTCGCGACGTGGGCGGCGCCTGGAGACGCACAGCAACAGAAGCTCCGCCCCCTCCCCTCCCCCTCCCCTCCCCCACCCCTCCCATTCCCCCTCTCTCCCATCCCCTCCCCTCCCCTTCCCTTCCCCTCCCGTCCCCTTCCCCTCCCCTTCCCCTCCGGCGCTCGCTTCCGCTGCGCCTCCACCCTCGCCTTCGCCGCTTCCGCCCCTCCCCCTCCCCCGCCCCCGCGCGCATTGTGAGCGCACCCCCCCACCCAGGGGGGCGGCGGCGAAATCACACGATTGATTTCCTCTTCACGTCGCCCTCCCCGCCCCGCCCCGCCCCGCCCCCGCCCGCGGCCGCGGAAATGGAATCAGGGCGAATTCCCGACATCACGTTATTTCGCGTTCAAAGACGCACGCGGCCTCTCGCCACGGCGACGACGACGGCTGCGGAGGCGGAGGGACAGGGAGGCCCGCAAGTGGTGGCGCCACACGCACGCTCCGCAGCCAGCGACCAGCACTTCACTACTATAGTATACTTGTGTATTATAGATGAATGTATTTTATTACATACTAGTGAGAACCCGTCAAACTTTGACGGTAAGATCTGAGATAAATGTAAAATACTGTAACCAGACTAATGTTCACAATATGTTGCATTGTTTGGATCTTCAGGGTATAACGAAGATATTCTGTGATGAGGAGTTCACAAAATGTTGAACACGTATGGCCCATGACCAGATGACAATGCAATATCGGCACAAAATATATAGCACTATTATACTGAAGGATATTATTTCTAAAATTTTTTGATGTGTTATCATCTCTTATAAACAACTGTTTGATTTCTTCTGGCATATTGCTCGAAGGTATACTTATTTTCCCATTTCAGCAACACAGAGTAAATCGTTTGCAGAATTTCTCTCACATGGAAAGTACTATACTATACTTCACTACTATAGTATAACTTTATGAATTGTAGATGAATGTATTTTATTACATACTAACGGAATCCGGCAGATATTGTTCTGCCCTTCATCTTCCTCTTTCTCCTTCCCTCTCCCTTTCTCTCACCGTCTCCTTATCACTCTCTCTCTACGTCTCTCCCTCTCTCTCCATCTCTCTCTTCGTCACTTTCTCTCTCCGTCTTCCTTTCCTCCGTCTCCCTTTTCGTCTCTCTCTCCGTCTCTCTCTCCGTCTCTCTCTCCGTCTCTCTCTCCGTCTCTCTCTCCGTCTCTCTCTCCGTCTCTCTCTCCGTCTCTCTCTCCGTCTCTATCTCCGTCTCTCTCTCCGTGTCTCTCTCCATCACTGATGATCTCCGTCAAGATGCAATGGCATCGTGAGCATATTTCTGCATCATTGAGTAAAGAATTACCTTTTTTGTCTATGGAGACGTGAACTGCCTATGTATGAAGATGGCAAAATAATTAGCTTTCTAACGTTGGTTGTATTTTTTTGTATTAACGTTTTTTGTTAATAAACAATGTAAATGAGAACAGGTATTTTTTCACGTGTGACTGCGGTTCACGTTAGCTAGTATGGCGAGTGTTTCCATCGCTTCCGGCAGATGGCACGGTTGTTGGCACCCAGCTGACAGTTAATAAAGCTGTTTTCTCGCGGTCACGGGTATGTTACTGACACAAAAATAGATAAAAAGAATCTTTGAAACGGGTTGAATATTGTGTTAGAATTTGAGTTAAATCGGTACAGACCTTTTTGAGTTTTTGAAGCGTACACAAACCAACTTAACATTTTCTGTATAGAGGTTACATGTAGAAGGCTCCAAAAATGAATACATATTTCAAGCAAATAAATAAACTGTATTATCATAGCAAAACTGAATTCACACAAAGATAAAATATTGTGAGAATAAATGAGTCGGACTCCCTATAGAAATAGTAAATTATGTACGTCTGGCAGAAGAAGAATTGGAAGACCAATGACTCGGTGGATCGATGATACGTATAAACTTATAATAACTAACTTCTGACGTATTGAATTATCTTGAGTGAAGAGGGCGGAACAGGCCTGCAGGCCTAATCTTTGATGTTGAAGAAGAAGAAGAAGAAGAAGAAGAAGAAGAAGAAAATGATTAGCGCTAATCATCTTAGAATTCCAATCAGAATATGTTGCAAATGCCCACTATCGGCGTCGATGCACTTCTGTGTAGTTGAACTACTGTCCGAGTAACATTTTCGAAAATGTCCTCAGCGAATTCATCACATACCGTTTCAATTTATTCTCAAATTGTTGCTAGTGTAGCTGATCTTCTAGAGTTTACATCATTCTTAAGATGTCCTCGTAAATAGAAGTCCAATGGATTTATATCTGGAGAACGCGCTAGAAACTCAATCGGATCGGACCTCCTCGCCCTGTCCAACGCCTATAGCGCGCACTTGGAGCTTCCGTTGTAACGGTTGTACTTGTAAAATTCTAAAATGCTCAGTCCGCATCATTTTTTGTTTGTGAGAATTCAGCTTTGTTATGTTAAGACAGTTTTTTATTTGTTTGGAGTGTATATACATTTTGGCACCCTATTTATTTATATATTAATATATTATATTCAAAACGTTTGGTTGGAAATTCGTTTCAATGTTCTACTCAATCCAATCTCCAATGTAGCTGGCCGTTGGTTTATCATCACTGGCTCTTATTAACCAGTTTTATAGTGGAAACAGGATTAATTGTATCTTAGCATTCATAGAATGAACGCTCATTAATCGTAATTTATTCATTACTTTCTTTTGTTTTCGAGTTGGAAGCGATCTATTGAAAGTATTTCCAGTTTTGTCTTGTGGATCCGCTCGAATCGTTGCCGAGAGCAAGTGTGGTGATGCAAAGTTATTGCTAGCGAAGCGAAGATAGAGAGTTTTATTAGGCATGAAGATCAATGAGTGTCACTTCTGTAGTTTTCTTTCCAGCCACCGTCAAATTGTAACGAGTTTCGACTAGTAAACTTTAGCACTGCCACCTACCGATATAGTAACCCACATCATGGCCATATCGTAAACAACATTAGGTACAGAAACGCTATATTTAGTCGAATGGGAGAGCAAACTGCACTCTGTTAAATATAATGATTGTCGCTTATCATTTATTACGGAAGGGTAATTCAGAAGAGCACTTCACCACCAATGATAATGCAAAGGTAAAAGTTAGCGAATGTATTCTGCATTGCTAACGACAACACAGGAAATCGTTCGGCCACGCTCCACAATAGAGTATTGCTCCCAAATCACATTAACGTAATCACTTAACATTAAAGATTAGAATTTGTAAACTATCTTATGTTTATATTTAGAGTACGTTCACTATTCTCATTCTGTCCATCAAATAATACGACAGAAAGCCAAATTCAAGAAATATTTCATTGAGACTCGTCTTAATGTCAGCCGCGAATCTTACTAGCAGTGAGTGGATATCGGCAAATATCTAAAGCGAATAACAAATAATTGAACACTACACCTTTATTATTATTATTATTATTATTATTATTATTATTATTATTATTATTATTATTATTATTATTATTATTATTATTATTATTATTACCACCCGGGTGACTCTTGAACAACAACATACCTTTCTATGAGGGATTATGGATTCCATTCCTGGCCAGGGCAAAAATGAAGAGCTAGCTTTCTAATATAAATCGACTCAGTTTCTATAGCTGTGTGACAAAAGATATCTCAGGCCTGTCAAATAACCTGGGTTTGTAGATGAGAATGAAAAACACGTTTTGAGGCTCAGTGATACGTAAAAAATGTTTCCTTTTAAAAAATGTCTGCCCGAATGTGGAAAACAGTGGCATAAAAATTGTTTACAGGATTTTCTCTATGATGCATATTTTACGATCGGTCAGGCCGTACTCGAGGCCCTGAGAATTTGAAACGAATCTAAAAAATAAGTTTAAATGTTAAATCCTTAAATAGAAATCCTTAACACGTTTTGAATCTACTTAACATAAAGCCACTTGTAAATTTTCGACAATTTATAAAAAATGGCAAAAATATATTTATTTATATCTTTGCTCGAATATAACAAAGTTTTCTCAATAATGTTTTAGTTTCAATTTTCGTTCAAATCCCTGAACTTCAAAAATTGCTAGTTCAAAATAGTTTTCACGCAATTAGAGATTTTACATACCTAACTAGTGCAGTGAGATAATGAATAAAAATGTAGATTGTGGTCTGCGTACCCATAAAGTACAAATCCCTCTCAGACAATTTTTTCGCGAACTGAAAACCCTGACACTGGGGGGGGGGGTCACTGAGGCGATCCCTAAGTGAACGCAGCTACAACATGAGTAAACGAGTTCAAATAAGAGAAATTTTCTCACGCGTTCATCTAGTATGTAGTTACCAATAAAAGGAGAAGGTTTGTGCTGTTTCAGTTCCCTTATTGATATTGGTCCGGGCATTATGCTGTAAGCAGGCATACTGCCTTGTTCTTTGCTCAGTTGATCGAGACTTCCAACGAAGCCTACACGTAGCAGGTGCGCGGCGAGGACGAGCTGTCTCTGAGTTTGGTTCCCTCTTCTCCTGCCAGATGTCTGCATCGTTAGGAACGCTAAATTACCGCAGGGATTTCATTTTGGAGGTTGCAGCAAAGGTCCTTTTAGAAAAAGCGGTTTTCGGACCCAGCCGCATTTGTACTCTTGAAAAACGTTGTACTGTGTAACACGTAGTGAGGCTTCATGTGATCGGAATCAGATTTGGCTCTCGAAAAACGTTGGACAGTATAACACGTAGTGAGACATTCATGATCTCATCGAAATTGGATTTGGCTCTGAAAAACGTTGGGCTGTAAAACACGTGGTGAGGCTTCATCTCATAGGAATACGACTTAGCTCTCGAAAAACCTTGGACTGTATAGCATGTAGTGAGACAGCATCTCATAGAAATTGGATTTGGCTCTCAAAAAACGTTGTACTGTATAACACGTAGTGGGTCATCATTTCCTCGAAATTGTATTTGCAGCTCAAAATTGCTTCAGTGGGTGGGGGTGATTTCTTCCGTTGATTGCTCGCGCTTTACCAGCGCTACGTTGACTTGCAGTTCTGTGATATAGCCAAGAAATGTGTAAGGGTATCATTGGTATAAATGTTTCAATGTCTTAACTGAAAATGCATACTCAATCCTTGTGCTGAAATAAATGTGTTGTTCATTTGGAGCATTAAAAATGTAACACATTTGTTATGAAGCTAAATAATTATATTCACATATTTTTATATTTTTGTAAGAACGATGTTGCTAAAGAAATTCGCGAATTACGCTTCTTACATTTCCCAAATATAGTGGAAATCATGGAAAAGAAAATTGCTAGAAATGGTAATTAAATTACAGAGACCGGAAAACTATAGTCATCTGAGAACAGTGGCGGCTTATAGGGTAGAGCCAATGTGCCATGGAACCACCGTCAAAAAGGAAGAGAAAAAGAAAATTTTCACCAGAATTGTGTATCAAATATCGTTTCTTGAAAATATTTTTCTTTATAATAATTCATTTGAACGAGCACTTCATCCTTCGCTCAATACTCTCTTCAAACACCTAGGGCGCAGTGCCATCTGTCAGCGTCCTTCTAAATCTCTGAACCACCTACGAATTGGTGCTGTGTATGCCCATTTAACGCTGTATAAAGAACTCTGTGTCGGTTAGTACGCGTCTCTTATGGACGGGATGGTCACAAAAGCGAGTGGCACGGAAGTACACGTTCTCCTCTACAGAATGCACTAATGATACTATCTTCATCGCGCAGTCTATTCTCGCTCAGGATGACTTCGATGGTTAAAAATCCTTCGTACTCCTGCCTTCGGAGGGGAAGTAAAGCCGGCTGTCCCATGTAGTAGATTTACTGCATTTAAAAGATCCTCAAGCCTAAAAGATGCCAGTGAGGAAAATTAAGATCCGCCTGTTTCGTCGCCCAAGATAATACCTTCTTTCTGCGCTAGGTGGCGAAAGGAGCGTAGCGAAATTTGCGTGGTTGGACGGAAGAGCGGGCCTGATGACCCGAGTCTCGCCACGTAAAATAAGGCATTATCTAACTAACTAACCTCGATGCCCTAGAGTTTCGTACGTCGTTCCTTGTGTTTCGCACATGCAGAGGCGGCGTATGCCGTGGGCGTTTGGCTTCCCTCTTCTTCCCACCGGGAGCGGTAGCTCAGTGCATCAACTGATGTCACTGCAGCGCCTCTGACCGGGAGGTCCTAGGTTCCCACTCCCCACGGCGGCAGGATTTTCGACACTAGCTTTTCAGTTAGGTCGAATTCAGCCGCTGTCTGGAGAAGAATTCTAGCGGCCGGCTCCTCTGATCGGTAGTTTTCCGTGGTTTCTCCGATCAACACCAGGCGAATGCCAGAGCAGTAACCTACCAAACGGGCCGCAGACCGCGCGCGATCTGTCCTTCCTCTTCCTTGTCCTATTCTTTACCATTACACACACACACACATTAACATGCACAAAACTACCACATATTCCGGGAGACCGGTCGGGAGATTAGAGCTTGTCCCGGCTGGGGTGGTGCCCCGCTAGTGGGAGAGTCCTGGTTAGGGGGAAACCCATTAGCCGACGGTAGGTCGGCGCCGGATCTCGCCATCTAGCGGGGGAAGATCACCGCCATCTTCCGAGGAAAAACATGCACTACACTAACGGGACTAATGATCAGAGCAGTTGACGCGACCAGTAACATGAAAAAATCAATCAATCAATCAATCAAACCTCTTCTTCCCACACCCCTCTTTGGTGCCCTCAGGAAGCTGCGACCTCTTGAGATTTGTGTGAGCCCTCAGGCTTTCAGTCTATTTCATTTGTTCCTATTATTTTTAGTTTGTTTTCAATTTAATCTTCATTATAACTTAATAAACATGGCCACTGTAAAATTAAATTTTGTGCTCACTAATTTTATTTTAGAGATTACTAAACCAGTTTTAAAACATCGCAGCGATGTTTAAAATAATGGATGGTTTTTGATCGATGTTTCAATTTTGAACATCGATCTCGCATCACTAACTGGCACCATCAATAGAATTTCCTACCGGGCGCCACTGTTTGGGAATTAAACATAAACCTTCATGAACCTTGAAATAACATGTAATGCAATGCATCGTCTACGTGATTCTTTACGTATACTGTTAACTGCTTACATGTGTTCATGATAGACAACGATCCACACTTACAAACAACCGGATTTTAGCACTAAAATACCGCAATTCTGTGCACATGAAGTTCCAGCTCGAAGGAAGCTTACTAGGGATTTTTCGGTCGAACATTCGTGATTTATTGAGATAATCCCAATACTTTTCCTTTCTATAGTTTCTATATTATAGTTTAGGGAGGAAAAATATAAGTCATCGACAAATTTTTAATCTTGGTGAAAATTAAGAATGTCTATATCAAAAGACACAGAGATTCATCACATATAACACGGGTACGAAATGTAACTTGCTTTTTTCAGTAATTTTCTCTACTGTTTTGTTCTAATCGTCTCTTGTGAGAATACCACTACAACTTTTAAAGCGCTCGCGATTGTCAAAGAGTCATGTGAATCCGTGTCATCCATTAAGGAAAACGATAACATAATGATTTGTTATAGTTGTAAAAGCTCATTTTATAAATTTAACAAGACTACTTTTACTTGTAAAAGTATGAAACTACTTTTTTAACTGTTATTTACAAAACCACAAATACAACTTATGTTTTTAACTTTCTTGTATTTATTTACGAGTAAATTGATTAAACTTTATAAGTGGTATAAAATAGTTTTTTACTCCCATTGTACAATTCTGTCATTTGATGGCTGCAACCCGTTGCATAATGACACTCATTACGATACAGATTTCATTATGATACAGGTTCTTGACCAATCACAATGAAGTTTACAAACCAAGTACTGACACTTTATTAATCATTGAGAATCGTTCTAGTAAATGTGTTGTTCGATTGTGTACACGAAAGTTGCATTTAATATTATATTATGTATGTCAGTTTTAATATCTTTATAATCAGAAATTTTTACGTGGAATATTATTTAAAATAAATTAGATCTTAATTTCATTTTGATCCTATTTGACTAGCGTAGTAATAGTGGTATAGGAAACATTTGACTGACGTTAAGATCAGATAGCAAGTTATATTGTGTTATAAGTTGCTGCCGTGTGTTTGTCCTTAAAAACCGACCAATTCTTTAGTTTGAAATGTCTAGTGAATCAGAGGATGTCTAGTGAATCGGACCTCCAGAAATATGAGAAAAAGCAAAAAAAGTGTCCTCAGAATTATTGTCGCAACTTTTGTACTCGCAGGCGGACTGGTAAACCAAAGCCTTCTGTGCCAGGTATGGCAGCTGTCCGTTAGGTGGCCTTGGCTGAATCCTACATTTCAACTGCCACGAAACGATTCAATGTAAACGTTTAACTTATAAAAGTCGTAGAAAAAGTACCGTATGAAACTCGGTGCAATGGGTATTAATATACTCGTATGAAGTTACTACACTACCACATATTCCGGGAGACCGGTCGGGAGCTTAGAGCTTGTCCCGGCTGGGGCGGTGCCTCGCTGTTGGGAGAGTCCTGGTTAGGGGGAAACCCCACTAGCCGACGGTAGGTCGGCACCGGATCTCGCCATCCAGCGGGGGTAGATCACCGCCGTCTCCCAAAATAAACATGCACTACACTAACGGGACTAATGACCAAAGCAGTTGACGTGCCCGGAAACACGAAAAAATCAATCAATCAAAACCCATGGTTACATCATCGTTTCATAATGTACTATTATGAAATTATAAATTCGTTCCATAATATTATCGGCGTTAAGACTTCATGAGTTGTGGGGTATAAACCTGTGTAGCGTCCGTAGCGCGCATGTGAAGAGTATTCTTCGGATCGTGGGTTGGGGAGGGGGGAAGGGGGAGGGGGAGGGGGGGGGAGCGAAGATCTGCGAGCGCGGGGAGGGCGTCTACCGCTCGAACTGGCGTATGGATCGCTTCGCCCCCTCCCCCCACCCCCACCGCTCCCACAGTGGGCGGCTGCGTCGAGCGACCGCGCCGAAGCACAGAAGTGCCCATTAAGAAAACATTGGAAAGTGTCAGTAATGCTAACATTGATTGATTGATTGATTGATTTTGATCGTGTTTCCGGGCGCGTCAACTGCTTTGGTCATTAGTCCCGTTAGTGTAGTGCATGTTTTTTCTCGAGAGATGGCGGTGATTTTTCCCTGCTGGATGGCGAGATCCGGCGCCGACCTACCGTCGGCTAGTGGGAGTGTAGTGCATGTTAGTGAGTGTGTAAGGGGAGAGGATAGGACAAGGAAGAGGAAGGAAAAAACGCGCGCGGTCCGTGGCCCGTTTGGTAGGGTACTGCTCCGGCATTCGCCTGGTTTTGATCGGAGAAACCACGGAAAACTACCGATCAGAGCAGGCGGCCGCTAGAATTCTCCTCGAGACAGCGACTGAATTTGACCTATCTGAAAAGCTAGTGTCGCAAATCCTGCCGCCGTGGGGAGTGGGAACCTAGGACCTCCCGGTCAGAGGCGCTGCAGTGACATCAGTTGATGCACTGAGCTACCTCTCGCAGTAGTAATGCTAGCAGTTGTATTGGCAGTATGTCGCAGTGTTGATAGTGGCAGTCATCTTGACAATTACGGCATAACGTCGCTTTTCAACTACTAAGGCCATGTAGCGATCCCTAGAACGTTGGGGGAAATGGTACGGTATACGGACATGCATAAACATCCATGCCTCGGGCTGGATTTGAACCCGCGGCGCTTCTGGCACGAGACAGCTCAGCCTTAAAGACCCCGGCTATTTCATCCAGGCCGGCGTCGTCGATTTTTTTATTGGTCTGAACAGGACAATGCACTCCGCCATCAAACACCATAAATTTAAGTGTAGGATAATTACGTTGAAGTCGGTACGCTACAATATGTTAATTGTTTGTAGTTTACATTTATCAAGTATACTGACTCCTCCACGTATTAGAAAAAAAGTTATGTAATTGAAAAAAAAATTGATCTCAAGTTTCGTTGG
Source organism: Teleogryllus occipitalis (assembly GCA_011170035.1). Lineage (NCBI taxonomy): Eukaryota > Metazoa > Arthropoda > Insecta > Orthoptera > Gryllidae > Teleogryllus > Teleogryllus occipitalis. The sequence continues at coordinate 6,297 of BLKR01001901.1, read as the reverse complement.
AAATACTCGTCCATGATACCAAAAATATGTTGTTGTTTTGTTTTCCTGTTCAAAAAGACAGTCAGTTTGTTCATCTTAAACAACTCTAGTGGCTATACAATTCTCGTGATTGAATCATACAGCAACTTTTCCGCGCCTTTAGTGTTTAAATTTGAATGTTTGTGAGATTAAAAATGAAGTTTCTCAAACTCTCATAAGTTTTCAAGTATAAGTGAGCCAAAAATGAACTTCAAAAGTGCACATTTCTCAGACCGTTTCAATTTATTCATTAGAATGCGAGAACCAAAGACTTTTGTTCGGCTAGTTATTCCGATTGCTACACTTGGTTAACGATAAGGAATTCAGAACATTACAACTGTGAAGAAACGTAGGAGTTTTTTTTCATTTTAAAAAATTAGTCTAAAATGTAAATTTTAGGGTAACGAAAACTATACCCTAGTAATGATTGAAATATTTTATAAACATTTTTTCTACACTCCTAATACACATATACTTTTTAAAAAAGAGTACGAAAGATGCTTATTTGTGGATGCTAGGGCTAAAGTATTTAAATCTGAAAGATGTTTGACGCTTTGTTATCAGCTTTTACTCGGCAATTGCAAACACGAATGTTCGCCGTGTTATACAAACAATCTGAAAGTGTAAGGACAAATTTTTTGAGCCCGAGGCGGGACTCGAACCCGCGACCCTTCGGTCCGAGATCGCTACGACACTACTGCCGTAGCGATCTTGGCCCCCGGATCGGCAAAGTTTTTCTAATACTTCACATCGCAAATCTCTTAATAGGTTAGGTTTTCAGTGTCCACGTTTCAGCGCGTGAAGAAAGACAAGCTGAAATGGACATGCCCTTTTCTTACTAATTCACATCTCCACAAAACATTCGAGTGCCCAGCCCAACTGATGCTTGTGGCCAAAATAAATAAAACCAAGTAGTTGCTCATAGAAGAAACCGGGAGCGGTAGCTCAGTGCATCAACTGATGTCATTGCAGTGCTTCTGGCCGGGAGGTCCTAGGTTCGAGTCCTGGCGGCGGCAGGATTTTCGACACTAGCTTGTTAGCTAGGTCGAATTCAGTCGCTGTCTGGAGGAGAATTCTAGCGGCCGGCTGCTCTGATCGGTAGCTTTCCGTGGTTTCTCCGATCAACACCAGGCGAATGCCGGAGCAGTACCCTACCAAACGGGCCACGGACCGCGCGCGATCTGTCCTTCCCATTCCTTGTCCTATCCTCTTCCCTTACACACACACTTACACTAACATGCACTACACTATCACATATCCCGGGAGACCGGTCGGGAGCTTCGAGCTTGCCCCGGCTGGAGCGGTGCCCCGCTGGTGGGAGAGTCCTGGTTAGGGGGAAACCCGACTAGCCGACGGTAGGTTGGCGCCGGATCTCGCCATTCAGCGGGGGAAGATCACCGCCTTCTCCCGGGGGGAAACATGTACTACACTAACGGGACTAATGACCAGAGCAGCTGACGCACCCGGAAACACGAATAAATCAATCATAGGAGAAGGGTGAAAGTGAAAATAATTTTCAAAAAAAAATGTAGAAATAAATGATTTAAGTTGAATTGCGCGAGAAATTTATTTATTGAACTACTTATCGGACCTCTTAGTACTCGTAGTACCCCTAAAAATGGTTTCATTCGAAGCGCAAACTTCAAGCCAGGTGCTTCGGTGTAAACTGAGATAACCCATCCCACGCGGCTGAAAGTATCACTTGCAGGGCCCACGCCATGGCCCACGCTTGTATGGATAGTGTGATCTCAGGAATTGCCAATCAGATGAAGCGACCTGACCGGCCAAAAGTTGGGTGACACGGACGCATTGTATTGTCAAAAATTATCTATTTGGAAGATGGCACCTAGAAAAGAGTTAAAGAAACTGGCGGCCTTGTGAGGCTACCCTATATCACAAGGTCTGTGATGAATACCAGACGGTATTTGGTGTTGAAGGAAATCTCACCCTATACCTTTCACCACCGGTCTCTGACAGCCGGTCACAAGACATAACAACTCTTCAACGATGAAAAGCAATTTCCCGTACCTTTCATTTTGTATAATAAATCTATCAATTTGCCCAAAAACTATTTGATGTACAATTTGCAAATCTCGCGCTATTACAAAATACACAGAAAATAGTTGGTATGGAAGGATGTTTTCCAATATTACTTAGACCTTTTATGACGAATTTTTAAAATACACATATTTTGCACCTAATAATGTCCCATATTCTATAATTAATATTTAACAAAATAAAACTAATGCCATAATTTCCATTCATTTGTTTATCTGAATTTCAAAAGAAGTTCTTCAAAGTTTCAAGTTTCAAAGATGATTGGTTTTTTAAAAAAGGTGTACTTCAGTAACGTTAAATAGTAAAAAAAATAAAAGTACATACTAAAAGGAATTTCAATTACAAAGTTTTATTTAATAATGAACATTTTTGAACGTATAAATTTCTTCGGACGACAAAATTCCATTGCAGTAAATCAAATCTCCGCTGCTTAAATATGATACTACATTGTGGAAATTCGTCTATTTCTGTCAGTTGTGTATCAGTGGTTCAAATAAATAAATAAATAGATAAATAAATAGATAAATAAATAGATAAATAGATAAATAAATAGATAAATAAATAGATACATAAATAGATAAATAAAATAAATACAGGTAATAAACGTATTTTTGGATTACCTCTAGAAAAACTAGGAAGGGAGGGAATCTCGTCAGCATACAAGCGAAAACACATCAAGTCAAGAGTTCAAGCCCTGAGAGAAACTGAAAACATTGAGAGATAATGGTTAATGATTTTGCATAATAATAACAATTATTATTATTATTATTATATGATAAAGTGCCGTAAATCTGTTTGGTTCTTAAAGTTAAAAAAATTAGAAATGTGGATAAAATCAATTCATTTTTAGGAAATGTTAACAGTTGAAATATTCCACAAACTAGCAAATTGGAAAATTTTCAGAATTTAGGAAATATTTACCGTTTAGAGCGTTCCCAAGACCCGAAAACCCGACCCAACATCTCTCACCCGTAAGCCAACGATTCTATATTTAGGATCAAGGAGACAGCGGAGGATGGAAAGACTCGCCAGGTGTCCCCAAGTGTATTTGTTGATTATTTTCCAGTCTGGTGTGACTGTTGAGTGCCTCTTTGAAATCCCTGGTTTCAACTTCCGCTAAAGGGTTCCTCTCATTCACAAACCGAGGGATACTTTTCATTGATCAGACAGCTCCAGAATGTTAATTCAATTTGCCACGTGAAATATATTAAACATCAAAAAATTTAAATCAAACTTGAGTCTATTTCGACTGTTGCTTTTCGGTACAAGTATACAGGCTTAGAGTGTGCCACATAATATTTATGAGTTGTTTAGTTAGAGCCCATCGATTATGAACTCTCTTAAGGAGTCATTCGAACATTCGAAAATCACTCAGCGCCTACCCAGCGTTTCTGTGAAGTATATCTAAAGACAACTTTTAATCTTTCACTATTTCCCCACAAGAAAGCGATCAGATAGAAACCTTAAACAGTTTTACATGTTTTCTATAAAAAAGATATTTAATATTTATTTCTTAATTGACAACATCTGATCGTTATTGAAGTAAGTAAATGACTGCTTCAAATAAATCATTTAAAGAGAGTACAAGCTCGTGAATGGCTCGTACAAACTCACCAACACATAAGACATTGACAGTGCGTTTGGTAGCATTGCATTTTAGTCAACTATACAGTTCCTCTTAAGCAGATTCAACTGCTCAAAGCACACAAGTACAAATTTCTTTGTATGTAAAATGCAATACGTTTTACACTTCAAAATGTTCATTGTATGTAAATTTCTATACGTTATCCTTTCCGAAAAATAACATTTCGGATATGATTATTACCGGTTTCACAATTGAAATTTTCTTGGCCAAAAGAGTCCTTCTTCTATAGGCTGAATTGATATTAGAACTCTAGCCTTTTTTGTAAGAGACTTTAATGTGTATTCAATTCTTTTGAAATTTTAGAGATAAAATTCACATATGTAAATGGGAAATTCGATAGCTTGGATTAAACATGCTTTCCAAAACACGAAAAATACATTTTATTTCAATTACCTACCAATAATTTCTCTAGAATAGTCATGGAAATGTGGATTTTCTTCGACAAGAAATCTGGAGCTAGATGACGGACAGATGTTGGATAATTCTTTATGAACGAAAAGAAATTGAATAAATTTACTCTCGTTACCTTTCAGAAGAAGAACCATACTTAAACTTATTGTAGTGAAATGTAATTCTCAATTTTATGGATAATTTGATCTTAGCGAGTTTCCTTCTTAAAGAGTTTTGTCAAAACTCGAGAATGACTTGGTAGATTCAAACCCTTCGAGGCATTGGGAAACCAAGATTCGGATAAAGATCTAGGACTAACCCTACATCATCTGCTTGAGTACCTTCTTCCTTTTTCTACCTTTGGGAGATAACTTTTCTGAACCTTCTCTTAATTGTCATTTTAACTTTGTTGGGCGCATCCCACAGCCACTGTTCTGGCCTTTAATGATTTTGGCTCCTTTATAAAAACTATGAGAAGGAATTTTAAGAAAATATTCCGAAATATTTAAAACATTCTTCACGGTAATTTCATTCATGACAGAGCGGACGATTTGGCTCCTCTAGAGCTGTCGATACAACTTTAAGACCCCTCTTATCTTACTCAGTTCCATCTCGAAGTATCAAGTATGGGTAAATGTGCGGCGCAACATAACGTACAATTTAAAATATACTTAGTAAATTTAAATTGCATTTATTTTAAATGCTTAATTGCGACTTTCGTAATACTTTTCCTTTGCTCTTCCTTTCTTTTTTCCTCCGTCCGTAAAGTAATACTATACTCACACAGTTTGAATTTAATCAATTAATGAATTATATGTTATCCTCAGGATCTTCTACGAAAACCATTGCATTTCCAATGTTAGATACTTCTTCCTCTTACAACGTTATTTTCTCTTAAGAGGGTGTTTGTATTAGATTTCCCCTACTGAGAGTCTTGACTATTAGACAATGTGCCATCCTATACAAATGTGTATGAGCGTTTTGAAATCAAACCGGAAATTAAGCAAAGAAAATTTAAAATATGTAAAGAGTAAAGTGCTAAACAAGCGTTTAATGAAGTGTGTAATGAACTGTATCACTCCAGAGTCAAACGCTTTTCAGAAGTGGCTCACATGGAAGTGAAACTTTATGTCCTGACTCCGCCACATTCAGTTCCTTTCGAGTGGGAGCCATTGCCCAGCAATGGGATGTTCAGGTGTAATAACAAAAACAACAACTATAATAATAATAATAATAATAATAATAATAATAATAATAATAATAATAATAATAATAATAGACACGACAGGGTTTGGAGTTACCTCCACTGGGAGATCTGGTACGTCCTCGAAGTTCCAAAAACATGCTCGAACACTCACCAAAACTGGTGACGTTTATTGGACTTTGCACGACCAACAAATTCAAACTTATCGCACGATAGCGACAAATAAATAAGATATTGTTAACCGCGATTTTGAAAAAAAAAAAAACCAACGTAGATGTTGCTGTACCGTACGATCAAAACGTCGTAACCAAGGAGTCGGAGAAACGTCTTAAATACAGGAGTTGGGAACTCGACATCAATCAAATGTGGGGCTTCAAATACCAGGTTGTCCCTATAGTTATCGGAGCTCTGGGATTTGTTCTGCAACCTTTGTGTAATAACATGACTAAACTCCCAGGACATTTAAAGGACGTGCGAGATATTGCTATATTGGAATCAGCCCATATTTTGCGAAAAGTATTGTAAAGGTACAGACATTTCCTAGGTCTGCTCCTTAGGAGGCTGTTTGCAACCAGGAGAGGATTTTATATTCCACCGCCTCGTAACATCTTAAGTCGCGAAGCAGAGGACTGATACAAACGAAAACAAAGGAATGCGTATTGACGTTTGGGGCTGCGGGTGCGCGCTCTGGCCCAGCGTGCGTGAGTCCTTCGCCTCGCCCCCCCCGCCCCCCGCACTGCATGGCCCCTCGCCGCGCGCCCATTGGCTGCGCGTGCCCGCGGCGCGCACGCCCATTGGCCAACGCAGCCACCCCGCTCGGGGCGGGGGAGCGGAGCGGAGCTCGGCGGCGGCGGCGGCGGTTGGGGCGCGGCCCAGGCCCCTCTTCTTCTTTTTCCTTTCTTCTTCTTCTTCTTCTTTTGTATTTCACCTTCTTCTTACTCAGTTTCTGTATTTTCCTTTTCTTTCTTCCATTTACATTTTT